>PISX010035850.1:0-12283 GCA_004024625.1 Mellivora capensis | reverse complement strand
GGGTGGCCCAGTTGGTTAAGCGGCTGCCTTCAGCTCAGGTCATGATCCCGGCGTCGTGGGATCGAGTCCCACATCGGGCTCCTTGCTCGGCGGGGAGCCTGCTTCTCCCTCTGCCTCTGCCTGCCACTCTGTCTGCCTGTGCTTGCTCTCTGGCTCTCTCTCTCCCTCTCTCTCTGACAAATAAATAAATTTAAAAAAAATTAAAAAAAATCGTTTAAAAAATGGTCATTGATAAAAATGGTCATTGTTATACATTCTTAAGCATGGATATGATGTAATAATTTACTATCCCTGCCACTTTCGATATCCAGCACCAATTTGAACTTCTTCTGTAGCCTGTTTTTTAGTGCATAATCTTTATTCCTCAAATTTGTTGACTCTTTATATACCCTACACTAGATGTAGAAGAAATAAAAGGAACCTTGTTCAGTGAATGATCCTTGCCTTTGAGGAACTTGAAATCTTTTGGTGGGTAAAAAAAGAAATATTTGTTAAATACAAGCTTGAAGATAATGCATACTCAGCAGTATGTTTGAGACTGTGAGTACTGTCTGTAGATGTTCAGAGAAGGGAGGGATCACTGTATCCTGACTTACTACCTAAGGGAAATTTTGTGGAGAATGTGAGATTTTTTTATTCTTAGAGGGTGAGTAGGATTTGGAAACATTGGGGAGGAAATCTGGTAAGGTATTTCAGGTAGGGAAAAGAGTGAGCAAACACATGGCCTTTGGAGAACAAGAAAAGGAGTGATTTCATGTTGAGGAGTGGGTGGCAGGAGGAAGAAGAGAATTAGGTCTAAAACGGACTCTTGTATGAGTTTGTATTCCTTTTAGCATAAGGAAAAAATAGCTTAAAAATATTTTAAAACTTATAACTGAGTTACCTTGTAAAGGTATGGCACTTATTTCCCCTATATTCTCCATCACTAATGGAATTTAATTGTGTATGAAAATCTATGTTATAATAAAGATATAAAGTTATATATTGAGGATATAGATATCTTTATAAACAGATAAAGGTATTACTGAGAAAACCTGTGGGGATTTCTTGTACAGTATGAGTTGAGAAGGATTCTTACAGCTCAAATAATCACCTCTTCTCTAGTTTCTAACACGTACCCAATCTAATAAATTTAGCATAATTGGAAAGCTTACAAAAAGCAGAGGTATTCATCTTATGCTTTTTCAGACTAAGTATCAGTGTAGTAGACATCTATATGATTTTTTAAAATTTAATTTCGGTTGTCAAGAAACTTAAGTAATTGAGCTAATTGAAGGTCCTTGTTTACAGACATTAAAGTTCAGAATTGAAGTTGTTATTTTTCAGATGTTGGAAACAAAAGGATTTAATACATTTGTTAGAATCAAATCAATATAGTGTGCCCATATTTTTGTAATAAGTAGAGGGTAAAACAATAAATATTTACTGAATGTCTATTATGTGCCAGGCACTGTGCTAGATGTGAGGTGGTGGGGAGGAAGGGAGAGACCCAGGGATAGATAGATATATATAGATATCGATATCTATATCTATAGATATATATATATATATAAAGATCACACTTATTTCTTGTCTGTAGTGGCCTCAGAGTTTAGGAGTGTTGTACCTGTAAGACAGTAATTGCCATATAATTTAGCACAATAGATGTTATAGTAGAGATACACACCTAAGATACACTTGGGTAAAAGTGGATTAACCAGTTAGCCTTAGTGTCTTAGAGTTTCTGACGGGAATATGTTTCTGCTGAAACGTAATAAATGGGTAGAGTTCCCAGGATGAGAATGTGGTGGGAAAGGGCATTCCAGGCAGAAGAAACTGTAAAATATTCACAAGTTGCAGGGAATATGGTTTAACCAAAGTGAGGGTACATGGTGGAAAGTGTTAAGAGATGATTGTTGACAGTAGACAGCTGAATTTTGTATATAATCCTGAGGAGTTTGAGCTTCAATTTGTAATTTTTGGAAGAACATTATTGAGTGTGACCAGATTGATTTATCCTTTTAGCAAGATTTTAGCTTTTAAGATTGTTTAGAAGATAAATCAGGAGTTGTAGTAGTTATGGAAACAGGCAAGAGGAGCAGTTAGGGTATCACTTTTGTATTCTAGATGATGATGAAGGGCATTAAAATGGCAGAAATGACAAGAAAAGGATAGAGTCCAGATATGTTAAACAGAATCAGTAACATTTAATTGTTGATTATGTGTAGTGAGAAAGGAGTAAAAGTCTATTATGTTTTCTGGTTGCTGGCATAAATGATGAGATTAGATGGATGAATTTTTCAGTAGATTTTTATTTTCCCCACTAGATTTTTGAGAGAAGCTTTATGTGTATGAACAGCTTCTAATAAATTAATAAACATATTAAAGGTAGTTTCTGAGTATGTTATTTCTAAGTTTTTCTTTATTTTTATTTATAGATGCTACTTCCAATGAACAACAAGAGCTTTTCTGTCAGAAGTTGCAGCAGTGTTGTATACTGTTTGATTTCATGGACTCTGTTTCAGACTTGAAGAGCAAAGAAATTAAAAGAGCAACACTGAATGAACTGGTTGAGTATGTTTCAACTAATCGTGGTGTAATTGTTGAATCAGCATATTCTGATATAGTAAAAATGGTAAGATTTATATAAATTCAAGTAAGATCTAAGGTATACTTATGAATTACTGAGACTGATTTTTTTTTTTTAAGATTTTATTTATTTGACAGGCAGAAATCACAAGTAGGCAGAGAGGCAGGCAGAGAGGAGGAAGCAGGCTCTCCGCTGAGCAGAGAGCCCGATGCGGGGCTCGATCCCAGGACCCCAGGATCATGACCTGAGCCGAAGGCAGAGGCTTTAACCCACTGAGCCACCCAGGCGCCCCTGAGACTGATTTTTAATAAATGTGCAATAATCAGTGTACTCAAAATGTTTTTAAAATAGTCTTTGAAAGATTATCCATTCATTCCAAAGATGCTGTCATTGCTTATAATAGTTTGAAAATTCAGTAGCCACAGTGGCTGGTGGCTGCCATATTGTATAGTGCAGATCCAGGGCTTAGGAGAAAGATAGTGGCTTAAGATTATACAGACTGATAGATAATTAATATCTATCAGATATTATTCATTAATAATCATAGGGCTGAATTGGCACTAAGGGAGAATGTCTAAAGTGGAAAGAGAAAAACAATGAAAAACTATGGAATTCTCTACATTCCACCTGTTGGGTAAAGGAGTCAGATCTAAAAAATTATATTTAGAATATTTTAATATAATGTCTATAACACTTGAATTTCAATAAAAACTCAGGACCTTTAAAAAGTTAAATAACATAAGTGTATGAAATCTCTGAAAAATATATTACTGCTAACTTTATTAAAGTAAGGTTGTTTGGGATATTGCTTATTAAGAATTCAACCTTATTCTCCATCAAATGGTAGAAGTTTGTTTAGGATTTGTGATGTTTGTATTTTGGTGCATAGTAACACAATACAAAAAATTTAGTTGGAGTAATTAGAGAGTCACTGAGTACATAATTGAAGCTTAAATGTTACCCTAGTATAGAAGGTTATAGCAAGTATAATTTGTACTTGTCTTCATTTCCTTCCCCTTGACTAATATATGTTCTGGGGGAGGAACAAAATGTAGTTAAATTTGGCCCTATTATACTAGTTAAGTTTTCTTTCATCTTCCTGGACTAGAAAATATTGGGGTTTTTTTTGAAAATTGAAAATAAAAGCCTTAAAGAATTTTTAAAAGATCAGCTGTACAGAGAACATTGATCAAAATAAAATTGGCTTCTGAAACTCTCACAGACAGTAAAAAGTGACAGTTTGAAAATGGAAATACTGAATACTGATAAACTTGTTTTTTTGTTTTGTGTTTATCATTAAAATTCAGGGGAAAACAGTATTTCCATTTTACTGATTTCAAATGGTTTATGTTCATGAATTTTGAAAATACAGGAAAAAGGTACTTTTACTTTTATCTCTGTAAAAATACTCACTTGAGGAGGGCCTGGCTGGCTCAGTTGGTAGTGCATGCAACTAACTCTTGATTCTGGAGTTGTGAGTTCAAGCCCCATGTTTGGTGTAGAGATTACTTAAAGTTATTGACTTGGATATTAAAATGACTTAAATATTTGCATATTGAAAATGCTCAAATATTTGACTCAAATTATTCTGCAATTTACTATGTAATAATAAATTCTGGGATTTCATTTCTATCCCCAAGAAAAAAGGTGTGTATGTTTTGCCTTTTTTTTTTAAACTTCTGGGTTCTTAATTTCTAGATAAGTGTGAAGTCAACTCACCCTATTGGCCCTGTAAAGCTCTTGTGTATATTTGTTATATACAGTTACTTTTGTTGGTGGCTACAAGGTTATTTTTTTTTCTTTTACTACCAATAGTAAGTATGATCTCAAAGGCAAATTATGCCCTCTTATGGGATATATCTCCTTTTCAAGTTTTATTTTTTTAAGATTTTATTTATTTATTTGACAGAGATCACAAGTAGACAGAGAGGCAGGCAGAGAGAGAGAAAGAGAGAGAGAAGCAGGCTCCCTGCTGAGCAGAGAGGCCGATGTGGGACTCGATCCCAGGACCCTGAGATCATGACCTGAGCAGAAGGCAGCGGCTTAACCCACTGAGCCACCCAGGCGCCCCTCCTTTTCAAGTTTTATCTATGACTTTCTCCCATTCTTTGTGAAATTCCTATCCATCAAATCTTGGTTCTGCCTCCATGTTGAGTTCTAGGAGATCAAATTCTAGGTTATTACTTTCTAAGTCTCATGGTTGTACTAATTGACTGTTAGCAGTTCTTTGGCTGACCATGGATGCCACTTCATAAGAATAGTTTCTTTTTTGCCAAACAGCTCTTATCTCATCCTTTATTCCCTAACTCGTTTATTTCAGGTGACCAACTCCTTAATAGTATGGCCTTAAATGTTTACTAAACCAACTGGTTTCTCAGTCTGTTCATCATTCTTCAAAGAATTGTGAGTTGGCACCACAGTCTAACCTTTGCTGGTGAAAAAAGATGTGAAGTTTATGTTGGTGCTGAGACAGTGTGAATGATGAAATTGTAAATATCGTATTTCATTGAATCTGAAATTAAGAATCTCACATCCTGACTTCAGAAAGATAAGCCTTAAAAAAAAAAAGGCTCAGAGTAGATGAACTATGTTAAATTAAATCCTCAGTGGGGTATTATAAACTATGTCTGTAATAGCAGTGAAAGTATTCTGCCCCCCCATCCCTCTCCTTACTGTGGTGTGTATGTATAAGAATGGAGATCTTTTACCAAACTCTTTTAGATTGTAAGGTAAGTAAATGGCTGGATTAGAATATGGAGGGAATTGCAGAAAGATGAAAAGGATCAAGTTAGAGAAAGGTAGAGTTAGGAAATTTATGCTTTTCCCTCCATAATCCCCTCCCCTCTTTTTTTCCCCCCCCCTGTTAACCAAAACTTGGAAAGAACAACTTGTAATTTAAGGAAGGAGGATTCCAGAGGAAATCTTTAATTTGTAGTAGGTTGACATCTAAAGAAGTCATAGTTATGGGATAGAGAAAAAAGAAATGCCTACCTTCTTCATATCTTGATGAGATTTATAGGTTTTGAACTAGGCTTATAATCACAACTCTTAAAGTTATCTTTAAAATATTTCATTTACATTGTTTAATTATACAATGAAGAATATAAATCTGAATTTCTTTTTCTTTACAGATCAGTGCTAACATCTTTCGTACTCTTCCTCCAAGTGATAATCCAGATTTTGATCCAGAAGAGGATGAACCCACGCTTGAGGCCTCTTGGCCTCACATACAAGTATGAAACATATTATATATTGACAGTTTTTGCATTTATGATATTCTGCTGAAATCATGGTGGTTCTCTTTTAGATCTATTTAAAATACTTGACTTTTAGTATGTGTTCTTACCATTTTTTTCCCCATAGTGTTTTTACTTTTTTATTGTGATAAAGTACACTTTTATCATTTAAACCATTTTAAAGTGTACTATTCAGTGGCATTAAGTACATTCACAGTGCTGTGCAACCATCACCACTTATAGTTCTAGAATTTTTTCATCCCCCCAAGTGGAAACCCTCTTCACATTAGCAGTCACTTTCCATTCCCCTAACCCCACAGTCCCTGACAACTAATAATCTACTTTCTTTCTCTATGGATTTGCCTGTTATGAATATTTAATGTAAGTAAAATCATATAGTATGTGGCATTTTGTGTCTGGGTTCTTTTATTTAACATAATATTTTCAAGGTTCAACAATGTTGTTGCATGTGTCCATACCTCATTCCTTTTCTGGATGAATTATACTTCACTTTCTGAATATCCTACATTTTGTTTATCCATTAATCATTTGATGGATGTTTTAGATTATTGTAACAGGAGCTATTATAACATTCATGTACCAGTCACATACCAATTTTTGTTTTAATGTGTTTCCCATAAATTTTGATATCTTGTGTTTTTGTTTTCATTCACCTGAAATACTTTCTAATTTTCCCATGATTTCTTCTTTATTTTTTAGGAATATGTTTAATTTGTACATATTTGTGACTACCACATTCTTTCTGTTACTGATTTCTAATTATTTCATTGTAGTTGGAGAATATACTTTGAATGTTCTCAATCCTTTAAGTTCATTGAGGATTGTATTAGGGCCTCACAGACTATATATTCTGGAGAGTGTTTCATGTGTGCTTGAGAAGAATGTGTATTCTGTGGTTGTTTGGTGGAGTGTTCTATAGAAATCTGTCAAGTCTAATTGGTTCATAAGATTGCTCAAGTCTTCCATTTCCTTGTTGATCTGTTATTGAAAGTGAGATATTGAAGTTTCCAGCTATTGTTGTTGAATTGTATATTTCTCTCCAATTCTGTCAGGTTTTTCTAAATGTATTTTGGGACCCTGTTGTTAGCTGCTTATGTTTATAGTAACATCTATCTGGATTGTCCTTATAATTGTAACTCCAGAAAGTTTCTCAAGTTTATTTTGCCTGATATTAGTATAGGCACTTCACCTCTCTTTTGGTTACCGTTTTCATAATATATATTTTTCATCTTTTCACTTTTAGTCTGTTTTTGAATCTAAGTTGTGTCTTGTAAAAGTTGGATCATGTTTTTTTAGTCAGTTTCAATAATCTCTGTCTTTTGATTGGAGTGTTTAATCCATTTACATTTAATGTAATTACAGATAAGGTAGGATTTACATCTGTCATTTTGTTATTTTCTGTATGTTTTATGCCTTTTATTTCTCTATTCTCCATTACTGCTTTTTGTATTAAACAGGTTTTTTCTAATTATTTTTTTTTTTTAATTTTTTATTTTTATTTTCTAAAGATCCCAGGACCCTGGGATCATGACCTGAGCGAAAGGCAGATGCTTAACTGACTGAGCCACCCAGGCATCCCTACCTTTGTTTTTTTTTAACTTTATTTTTTATTTTTTTAGTAGCTAACCCAGGGATTACAGTTAGCATCCTAAAACAATCTAGTTTGGTTAATACTAATTTAAATTTCAATAATATACAGAATTTTGGTCCTGTATACCTCCATTGCTTCCCCCACTTCCTTTGTGGTATTATTTGTGGTTTTATTGTCATACAAATTAGATCTTCCTTTTTAAGATTTATTTGAGAGAGAGAGACAGACAGAGTGGGGGGTGGGGAGCAGATGGAGAGGGGAAGCAGACTCCCCACTGAGTAGGGATCCAGACACAGGGCTCAATTTCACAACTCTGAGCTGAAACCAAGAGTCAGATGCTTAATTGACTAAGCCACACAGGTGCCCCACAAAGTAGATCTTTATACATGCCCACCAATACCATTTTGTAATTATTGCTTTATGTGGCTGTCTTGTAGAGCAGTAGAATAAATGAGTTATAAATAAAATACATTTATAGTATCTTTTTATTTATGTATAGTTGACCCTTGCACAACACATAACACCAGTTTAAACTGTATGGGTCTACTTAAATGCAGATTTTATTTGATAAATAAAGTACAGTACTAAAGTGTTTTATCTCTTCCTTATGATTTTTTTAAAAACTTTAATTCCAGTATAGTTAATATACAGTGTTATATTAGTTTCAGGTATAGTGTAGTGATTCAGCAATTCTGTACATTCCTCAGTGATCACTGTGATAAGTATACTCTTAATCCCCTTCATCTGTTTTCACCCATTCCACCCACCTACCTGCCCTGTGGTAACTATGGGTTTGTTCTCTATAATTAAGAGTCTGTTTTTTGGTTTGTCTCTTTTCTGCTTTGTTCTATTTTCTTTTTTTAGATTCTACATATGAGTGAAGTTATATGGTATTTGTCTTCCTCTGACTTATTTCACTTAGTACTATACTCTCTAGATCCATTCATATTGTTGCAAATGGCAAGATTTCATTCTTATGGCTGAGTAATATTCCATTTTGTATGGGGGGTGGATATATAATACTCCATTGTGTGTATATATACACACACACCACATCTCTTTTATTCATATTCATTTATCAGTGGACACTTGGGCTACTTCCATGATTTGGCTGTTGTAAATTATGCTGCAGTAAACATAGGGGTGCATATGTCTTTTTGAATTAGTGTTTTTGTATTCTTTAGGTAAATACCCAGTAGTGTAATTACTGGGTTGTAGAGTAGTTCTGTTTTTAATTTTTTGAGGAACCTCCATATTGCGTTTCACAGTTCCTGCACTAGTTTGCATTCCCCCTTGTGATGTATTTTTTTTAATGAAATTTTTTTCAGATTTTTATTTATTTGAAAAAGAAAGCACAAGCAGGGGAGGGGGCAGAGGGAGAGGGAGAAGCAGAGTCCCTGCTGAGCAGGGACATCATCCCCACCCCCCCGCCCCCTCCGCCATGGAGCTCAATCCCAGGGTCCTGGGATCATAACCTGAGCCGAAAGCAGACTCTTGAGCAACTGAGTCCCCCACCCCCAGGCACTCCTGGATAATCTCTATTGATCTACCTTTATAATCACTTATTCTTTCTTATGCCAGCTTACATTGTTTTGGGTTGTTTTTGTGGGTCAGCAAGGTCACTGAAGTCCTCACTGTGCTATTCATTAGTGTCTATCTGGAGCACTTCTGTTTAGTGAATACTGAGGGAGGGATAGTCTTTCTGACTTAATGCCATTGTGTGACAGTTCACGCCCCAGATGTAATTGAAAAATTGGTAATAAAAACTTATTACGTAGGCAGGACCAATTCTTCCATTAAGCTTCCCTATTTCTGTCTAGCTCTAACTGCATCATTTAAACTTATCCTCAAATATGTGGCTTTAATATAATGTCATCTAGGGTTCACTCAGAATCACATTGGCACTACTTTAGTTCATGCTTTAGTAACTAGAACTCTTTAGGTAGAATTCAGGGTAGATCATCTTATTACTTAGAAACTGTTACAAAGATTCTATTATAGCCATAAAATATTATGCTCACATGTGTATAGTGTTTCTTTTGCACATATTTTTATAAATCTAGTCTTTATGATCATTGATTTTTGTTCTCCAGTTGTCTAGTTAAAATATACTCTGAGAATATTCAAATGACACTTATTTTTAAGCAAGGCTCTGAGGGAGAATAAACGTTCTAAGGACTCTTGCCTTTAATGCTTCAAATAAATTTTATATTTTAAAAATAATGTTAATCCCCTGAAATCTGCAGGCAAGCACAGTATGTTTTTCTAGAGAATTTAATGAAGGTTACACATAACCAATGGTACTCATTTATAAGATTGCTGATCATGATTAGCTAATTATAGCAATACTAATAACTATTGAGCACTTATATGTTTCAAAGATAGTGACAACTGCTTTATATACATTATCTCATTTAATCCTTTTGGTGATACCATAATACTCACATTTTAGGGTAGGGGGATGGGTGAAGGGCAGTGAGGAAGGCAGTTGATGTAATGAGCACTGGGTGTCATATGCAGATGATGAATCCTAAATTCTACCCCTGAAACTGAGAAGACACTGTATGTTAACTAAATTGAATTTAAATAAAAATTTTTAAAAGTATTTTTCATATTTTATAGAAAAGCTTGTATGAAGCTAAAAGAGATTAAGAATCCTGCCCAAGGGGCACCTGGGTGGCTAAGTGGGTTAAAGCCTCTGCCTTTGGCTCAGGTCATGGTCTCAGGGTCCTGCGATTGAGTCCCGCATTGGGCTCTCTGCTCAGCGGGGAGCCTGCTTCCTCCTCTCTCTCTGCCTGACTCTCTGCCTACTTGTGATCTCTGTCTGTCAAATAAAAAAATAAAATCTTAAAAAAAAAAAAAGAATCCTGCCCAAGATTATATAAGTAATAGACAGCCAAATTAGGTTTACAACTCAAATATTACTCGAGTACTTGCTCTTGATTTTTAAAAGCTTTAGTGCCTCTGTTATAGTCTGTGGCCCTAAAGTAAATACACACCAATTCTTAATGAGACTTAATTCATACCTTTTTAGCTTCATTGTAACACCAGTAAATTAGATCTTCCAAATAATTCAGCTAGCCATGTTTTTTCTTTTTTAGCCTTCATAAGTGAGTTTTTAAGTGGTATGCTGTAGTTAAGTGTAACAAAAATTTATATATACAAATTCTAACAAGTAGGAGAATTATTACAAAGCATGGTGAAATAGAAATGATTCTGGTGACAGACCTCTACTTAAATCCCAGTTTTTATACTTTTCTACCTGTGTGACCTGGTTAAGCTGCTTAACTTTTCTGCATCTTCCTTTATAAAACTGGAATAAAACAGGATTGTATAAGGTTTGAATGGGATAATGTATGCACAGAAACTAGCACAGTTTTTTAAACTATACTGTTTGTTTTCTTAAAAGATAAGTACTTTTGGTGTGTGGGAAGAAGTGTATTTTTGTTTTTCTTGTTACCTTTATGCTAATACCTTTATATGGTATATGATACCCTTGGTTCTTTCTCTTATTGTTAATTTATTGGTTCCCTAGCATGCACAATACTGAAATTATCAAGTAGTCTCTTCTCCCACTTCCTACTTACCTAATCTCTAATGTAAAGTAATAATCCATTTACTCTCATAGTAAATACCTATGTAGCAATTCAGAGCTTCTACTTTCCATACACTCTTCTTCATCCCCTTCCTCAACTTTATATTTGTATTATTATATAATACTTAACATGGTTAGAACATGTAACTCTTGTATACTACTATTCTGTTACCTTTATGCCCATTGCTTTTTATTAGTTCTAGAGGTAATATATTTAATTTTACCATCAATCCTTATGTCAGAATTCCTCTAATCATTTTTTGGTAATTTGGAGTTCATTTTTTTTAAGTTTTTATTTATTTAAGTAATCTCTACACCCAGTGTGGGGGTCAAACTCACAAACCCTGAGATCAAGAGTAACATGCTCTTCAAGCTTAGCCATCCAGGCACCCCTGGAGTGCATTCTTTAGTAGAGGAACTCATGAAAATATTATTCCCTGAGTTTTTGCATGTAAACAGTTTGTGTGTAGCTTTAATTTTTAAAGATCAACCTGATTTGATATAAAATTGTTGATTCATATTTCCTTAGGTACCTTAAATATGTTATTCCATTGTCTACTGATTTCAGTCTGATTTTCTGTCCCTTATATAAAGACAGGTTTTTTGTTTGTTTTTTTTTTTTGCTTAGATGCCTAAAGAATATTTTTCCTTTAATGGCCAAGTGCTTTACTGGCCATACATAAGTGTTGATTTTTCTAGATACATTTTCTCGGTTGAATAGTACTCTTTCACTATAAAAACCCACTTAAAAATTTTTTTTTAATATTTTATTTATTTATTTGATAGAGATCACAAGTGGGCAGAGCAGCACGCAGAGACAGAGAGGGGGGGAAACAGGCCTCCCGCTGAGCAGAGAGCCGGATGCGGGGCTAGACCCCAGAACGCTGGGATCATGACCTGAGCTGAAGGCAGAGGCTTTAACCCACTGAGCCACCCAGGTGCCCCTAGAAACCCACTTTTATTTTTATTTCTGAAAAGTTTTCTTCAGTAATAGTTTTTAGTATTTCTTTTGTTGCGCTGCTTTGTTTTTCTTCTTTGAGGGTGGCAGCTATTCATGTGTTGGCTCTTCTTTGGCTCTCTTTGTCTTTTACTTTCTCTTAAAGTCTTCTTTCTTTTTTTTTAAATTCTGTTGGACTGTTGTTCATCTTATTTCCATTCCCTTTTTCCTTTTTCGGTTACTCTAGTTGTAAAGCACACTGACAGTGAGTATTAGAGACAGGTGAGAGGAAGGGAATGGGTATTATATTAGTCAACCAACAATGCCTGCCACA
>PISX010035849.1:0-12548 GCA_004024625.1 Mellivora capensis | reverse complement strand
TTTTTTTTTTAAGATTTTTTATTTATTTATTCGACAGACAGAGATCACAGGTAGGCAAGAGAGGCAGGCAGGGAGAGAGAGGAGGAAGCAGGCTCTCTGCTCCGCAGAGAGCCTGATGTGGGGCTCGATCCCAGGACCCTGGGATCACGACCTGAGCCGAAAGCAGAGGCTTTAACCCACTGAGCCACCCAGGCGCCCCAGGGCAAAAGGAAATCTTAAGCCAACCCACAGGACCCTCTAAGTCTACTTTAACATATAAAAAGTCCTTTGAAAATTTCTTTCATCTCTACCCCCACAAGACTTATGTTGGCAATCACCCCAAACATATGACCCACTAATATATATCTGAAGGTTCTCATGACTCAGGTTTTATTAGACCTCAGGGTAATAAATGGAAATAAATGACCTTATCCCAACAACAGCTAGCCCCCTCAAGGTTCTGGAAACTCTCTTCCAAATTTCTTAGAGACTTACACTATCCCTAACTCCCTCCCAACTTGAAAGTATATAATGGGGGGCACCTGGGTGGCTCAGTGGGTTAAACCTTTGCCTTCAGCTCAGGTCATGATCCCAGGGTCCTGGGATCGAGCCCCACATCGGGCTTTCTGCTCAGCAGGGATCCTGCTTCCTCCTCTCTCTCCGTCTGCCTCTCTGCCTACTTGTGATCTCTGTCAAATAAATAAATAAAAATCTTTTTTAAAAAAGTATGTAATGGGTCAGTCCTCATGACCCCAGTGCAGCTCTTTCTGCTCACATGTCCTGCCCTCATGCTTTAATAAAACCACCTTGTTGCACCAAATACTTCTTGAGAATTCTTTCTTGGCTGCTGGCTTCAAACCCTAATGTCATTTCTACATCAAAACTACCACCACTCAAGCTGGAGCTAGAGTGATCAGTGTTCGCTATTCTCACATGGGCTATGCCCAAGCTAGAGCTTCTGTTCCATGAGTAAGGACTGGGTAGAACAAAGTCCCTCTCTCAACTGCACTTACCCATGAAAGCCTCAGCAGGAAGTAGCTTGAAGCAGAATAAGAAATGTTGATACCTTGCTCCTCCTAGGAAAAAACCCTCCATCTGGGTCCTGTTCTTCCCTGTGCAGTCTAGAGTGTAGTTAGTCTCTGCCTTGCTGAGCTGGGAGGTAGGAGAGGGAGATAGTAGCCTTGGTTCAAATAGATGTTTCTTATTTTCTATTCACCCTTAGGACAATTTCCAGAGGCTTTAAATGGTTAGATTAAAAAAAATAGTTTTCACCAGTTCACTGAAGTCAACCTCTTTTATGTGATATTGATTAGAATTAACTTGTAATTGAATAATAATTTATTTTCATACAGAGAATCATTTGATATCTCTGGACCTTAGTTTCCACCAGTATAAAATGAGGAGGTTGGTGTAAAATAGTTTTTTTAAATTCCAAATTCCTATATTATTTTACTACTTCTATAAATACCTAAGATTAAATAACTCAGCTTAATGCCAAAAATTCAATGAAGAAAAAAAATCATTAAAATGGTTTTCAATTTATGTCAAACAACATAAAATGCCTAGCTTTGTTTAAGTAATCCAGATTTTGAATAACAGAATACAAAAAAATCCCCCAAAATGCCTATTGACTCTTCAAACCAAGCTCTTTAATCATGGGAGGGGTATCCAGTTACATACATTGGCATAATTAATCAATTGTTGAAAGAGAAAACAAGTGCTTCTTAGGGTATTTCTTGCTGATATTATTTTATTTTTATTTATTTATTTTATAGGTAAATAGAGCTGAATTTGGCTTTCCAAAATGTATTGTATTGTATTGACTCTTTACCTAGGTTTTAATAATAAGCAACAGGAATTTTGTTAAACAAATTTAAATTAATTTTATTTTCTATGACAGTTTACATGTTAAAAAATATCCTCTTGTGGTTGCCATCAAAACCATATCTAGCTTGCTTATCAAAGGACCTTATTGAGGGAATAGCTTACCCTAATGATTAAAATACATACTTCAAACTGAGTAGCAGTATTTCCTAAAGTAATTCATTATATGAAATTTAATGTGGGAATGGAACTTTAAAGAGAAATGTAAAGTTTAAATATTTTTCTGATTGGAATGTATGGGCATTACTTATCTACAGTTGACACTATGTTCCACTACATGAAAGCCTAGAAAATGAATTGTTTTCTTACCAGTTCTACAACACCAAAATAGTATAATTTATTCTTATGACTTCCACGGCTATAGATGTAAAAATACCCTGTATTTTATATGGCCTTTTGAAATAGAAACAACATTCTTTCTAGTAGGGAGATATTTGCTATTGCATTTGAACATGTTTTTAGATGAATTAAACATGTTTTGCAATTTAGATTTGCAAAATATAATTGTAAATTCTATCCTAAGGAGAACTTCCCGTTTCAGCTCCAACATGTAAAGAACTTGGTAGTCATCACTCCTGTCCTTAAAATAAGAGAAAGCTGGGCAAAAACTTTTCTTGAACATATCAAAGGATTGAGATAGCAAAGAAAACCACAACCCACAAATCTGGAGAATAGGAGAATTCAGAGAGTCAGAGCCAAGATATGTTTACCTGTAAGAGAAGTCACTAGAGCCAAAAAGTTGTAGGATTGATAAGGTAGAAGAAGGCAAGCTGAGGACAAAACATAAGCTGACACCCTGCAAACCAATTCCAACAGTCCCAGGTGGGATATGTGTGACATTCCTCAGGCACTCCTGGTGCCCTAAAACTAAGGGAAGGAAAAAAAATAATACTTCATTTATAAAGATTACAGTCCTGCAAGACATGACTCTCCCTGGGTTTACAAGGGTCTTAGTGATTTACAAGAAACAAATTCTTATTAATAACCTAACTTTCAGAAGGAAGTTCCTGTCTTAATGTTAATGCCTTGCTAGAAGGAAAAACAACCTTAGTTTGACAATAGCAAGGCCTCCTATATCTTGTCAGTCTTCATTAACATATGAAAATCCTGTCAGAACTTCCCTTATCTTTACTTCCCACAACCCTAAAATATATAATCAGTTGTCCCTCATGTTAGGGCCAATTTAATGTTAAAACCTGTTTAACTATTAGGGCCTGCTTAGCCAGAGCAACTCCATATTGCCCAGGTAGTCATATTGTTGTTTACATCAACAGACTTCATTCTGGGAATAAATGCCCCAGTAGTTCCTGGTATGGTTCTGGGTATCAATTCCAGAAGTAAACGCCTTAACAACAGAAGCCACGTACCTTGGGTTTGCGGTTATGCCCTATAAAATCAGCCTGTGAAATCGGGAGGGGGTCGCTCTCTTCGGAGGCAGCCCTGGCTGGTCAGTCTAACTTCTAATGCTTGGCATAGAATAAGGCTTTGCAAAACTTTCACTTTGTCTCAGTCTCGTTCCTTTGATAACGGACCCCCAACACCTCACAACCCCAGTGCAGCAGCTCCTTTTCCCCACAGGTCCTGACCCAGTGCTTTAATGAAATCACCTTTTTGCACCAAAGATATGTTAAGAATTTTTTCTTGGTTATCAGTTCCAGACCTCACCTATATTCCAAAACTACATCAAGATCACTTAGTAATTTTTATAAATTGTGGGAGGCTGAATGTCATGAGAATGATAAACTTCTGGGAGCATTAGTCTTACATGTTTTTGAGTGATACCTCCAAAAATACTACCAGAAAAGTTACCTCTTGGCTTTGACAGTAGGAGCGTATGAGTACTCATTGTGACATTTCTTTATAACAAAGGACTATCATCCAGAGAAAGTAACTTTAGTGGAGTGTTATTTCAGAACCATGAGGAGAAGGAAATTCTTGTTCTTACATATGAAGGTTTTTTTTTTTTTTTTAATTCATTTGAAAGAAACAGCACTGTTAGGTCCGCGACCAAAGGAGCGAGACTGATACAAAGCGAAGGTCAAGCAAAGCTTCATTTCACACCAAGCATCGAGAATCAAACCAACCATTTAGGGCCGCCTCTTACAGAGAGAGTGAGCCCTCCCAGCCTTACAGACTAACTTTTAAAGGGCAAAGGCCATGTGGTTGAGCCTGACCACACACAGGTGGCCAATGAGATTGTAACACACTGAGAAAGTTGCATAGTCATGCTAGGTCACACACGGTGGCCAAGTGAATTATAATTTACCCTATAGTAGATATTTGAACTAGCCTATTACCTTGGTCAGAAATGGCACCCCAAAAGGCGCCCAAAAGTTGGGGCCCACACTCCTTGGTAGCTAGGGAGACAGTATGCACGCTCCACTGATTGGATGTCTCCACCTGGCCCGACTCATCCCTGCATTCGGGCTCTGTTGTCTCCACCTGACCTGACCCGCCCTTGTATTTGGGTTCTGTTATCAGGGACTGGTCAACTACATTTTACTGGTTTCCCAGACTTGCTTTTAAGTAAGGTCCCCTGGGGGGAAGGGGCAGAGTCAGTTTAAGTTTTATTGCATAAACAACAAAATCACTGTTTAACCAAAATGAAATCGCTCTGGCTAAATAGGCCCTTACAAGCACAAGAAGAGGGAGAGGCAAAGGGAGAGGGAGAAGCAGACTCCTCACTGAGCTCAGAGCCTGACATGAGACTCCATCCCAGGAACTGGAGATCATGACCTGTCAGGTAGACACCCAACCATCTGAGCCACCCAGATGCCCCACATATGAAGTTGTGTTTTTTTTTTTTTAATTTTAAAGAAAATGACTAGAAATCACTGTATTTGTGAAACAAGACAAAAACGAGGGAGGGCAAGCTATGCAGTTAAGGAATATGTCTGAATATTAACCACTAGGATTCACAAAAACCTTTTATGACTCTTAAAAAAGAAGACCCACAACCAGGAACTCAGTAATTTTCAATGAATTTAGGTAAACCAAATGACAAAATTTATTTATTTCCATTACTTTTTCACATTAATACTATTTTGTATCTTTATATAATTTTCTGAAGTGAAGCTTCTCAAACTTAAAAGTAATAATATTAATGTGTTTGAGCCTACGAACACATGAGGCAAAAACCCAAGAGAACTGTAAGGAGAAAGAATGAAATCTATTAAATTCAACATCCTTTTTTCAGTAATTGGTAATTCAAGCAGGCAGAAAACCGGTAAAGATACAGTTTACTTGAATAGCACAATCAATAAATTGAATCTATTTGTCATTTATAAAATATTACTTCCAACCACAGAATACACATTCTTTTCAAACTTGCATAGAACATTGACCAAGAGAGACCATACTTTATGAGAGTCTCTTTATGAGAGAGACCATAAAATATTTACCAATGTTTAAAAGAGTAGAAATAACACAAAGTATGTTATCAGACCACGCTGAAATTAAAGTAGAAATCAGTAACAGAAAAAGAGCTGGAAAATTTCCAAATATTTGGAACTTAACACACTTCTTTTCTCACATGGGGCAAAAAAAGCAATCTCAGGAGATTAAAAATATTTTAAACTGAATGGAAATGAAGACACCTTATCAAAACTTGAGAGATGCCAAAAAGTCAGTATTTAGAGGGAGGGTTACAGCACTAAATGCATCTGTTAGAAAAGACCAAATATCTGGGGTGCCTGGGTGGCTCAGTGGGTTAAGCCTCTGCCTTCAGCTCAGGTCATGATCTCAGGGTCCTGCTCAGTGGGGAGCGTGCTTCCCCCTCTCTCTCCCTGCTTCTCTGCCTACTTGTGATCTTTGTCAATTAAATAAATAAAATCTTAAAAAAAAAAAGAAAAGACCAAATATCTAAAATTAATTATATAATTTTCTACCTTAGGAAATCTGAAGAAAGAAGAACACTTTAAACCTAAAAAAGCAGAAAAAAAATAATAAAATTCAGAGCAGAAATCAATGAAATCAAAAACAGAAAAAAAAATCCATAAAGAAAATCAGTGAAACAAAATCTAGTTCTTTGGAAACATATTAAAAAAATGGGTAAACCTCTAGCCAGGTTAACCAAGTGAGAAAAAAGAGAGAGAGAGAGAGAAGACATAGATGGACATTAAAAAATAGTAAAGAAACACTATAAATTTGATCTATGTCCACAAATTGATAATTTGGATAAAAAATTCCTTAAAAGACACAAACTACAATTCATACAAGGAGAAATAGATAATCTGAATATATTTATATTTGTAACTATGTGTGGCATCTATAACTACATATCAAGTATCTATAACTATACATTGAGTATCTATAACTATATCTAGTAAGAAAGTAAGTCAATAATTAATAAACTTGGGGCACCTGGTGGCTCAGTTTGTTAAGCAACTGCCTTCGGCTCAGGTCATGATCCTGGAGTCCCAGGATTGAGTCCCACATCAGGCTCCCTGCTCAGTGGGGAGTCTGCTTCTCCCTCTGACCCTCTGACCCTCTCCCCTCTCATGCTCTCTCTCACTCTCTCTCTCTCAAACAAACAAACAAATAAATAAATAAATAAATAAATAAATAAAATATTTTAAAAAACAATAAGCTTCTGAAAATATAATCAATAGGTTTGACTGATTTCATTGGTGAATTCTACCAAACATTTAACAACAACAACAAAAAGATATCAATTTTCCACAATATACTTCATAAAATAGATACAGATGGGACATTTCCTAACTCATCCCATGGGATCAAATTCAGATGAAGACATTACAAAAAAGAGAGACATAGAGGTGGAAAATAAGTATATGAAAAGACACTCCACATCATTTATCATTAAGGAATTGCAAATTGTAAAAATGAGATACCATTACAACCCATTAACAAGAATGGTTAAAATAAAAAAACGATAATAACAACTGCTGGCAAGGATGCAAAGCAACAAGAACTGTCATTCATTACTGAAGGGAATGCAAAATCATACAGCTACTTTGGAAGATAATTTGGCAGTTACTTTCCAAACTAAATTTAATTATACCATATGATTCAGTGATTGCACTTCTAGGCATTTACCAAATTGGTATGAAAACTTATGTCCAGAAAGAAAATCCGCACATGAATGCTTTTAGTAGCTTTATTTGTAATTACCAAAAATTGGAAGCAGAGAAGTCCTTCACTACATGAATGGACAACAAACTGATACACCTATATATTGGAATATTTTTCAATGATAAAAACAAAAGATCTTTCAGGACATGAAAAAAAAAAAACATGGATGACTATGAAATGCCCATTGCTAAGAAAAAGAAGTCAGTCTGAAAAAGCTATAAACTGTACAATTATAATTTTATGACATTCTGGAAAAGACAAAACTACAGAGATGGTAAACAAGTCCCTGGTTGTCAGGTGTTTAGGAATGTTGATTAGGTAAAGCATAGGGGATTTTTTAAGGCAGTGAAACTATTTTATATGGTACCGTAATGATGAATACAAGACATATGTCAAAACAATCAGTTTTTGCAGTACAAAGAATAATACTTAATGTATACATTCCAGGATGGAATGTAAAATGTGTCAAAAGAATCTAAATGTATTACAAATGTATTTTAAAATCTCACTGAAGGTGTAAAAGAATAAATTGCTGACCTAAGTAACTTTGGAAATAATGTAGTCTGTAAAACTAAAGGCAAAAGTAACAGCACATGAACACTGTACTTGGTAAAAATTTTCCTACAAGGTTATGAGTTATCAATTGAGATACTGCAATATGTGTGTACTGGAATTTAATAATCAAGTAAATCTATTGTGATGGTGGGAATCAGGTGTCTGTTTGAGTGGAAGCTTACAGATAAGCAAGGAAGGAATCTACAATAATCCATATAGTAATAGATTAGAGTTGGAGATGTCAGTATGATGATGAAGACATCAGTGGCTTAATAGATACAGATGGATACATATACAAAATGTATAGGTATGTGTATTATCCATAATATAATTATTATACATGCATATATTTATTTTTTTCTTTGTCAGCTAAGAGAGGCTATAACAGCATTCTGGTAGCAATGAGCACACACAGATTTTGGTTTCCAAGACCACTCCCCAATAAAAGGAAAAAGGCTTTTGGAGAAACGGCTGATTATAGGACTGGGGCAGAAAATATATGATGATTATGGAGAACCTGGTAGTACTTAACACTGGGAAGGAAGGAAGGAAAGAAGGGAGGGAGGAAGAAAAGAAGGAGAAGAGAAAGAAAGAAAGAAAGAAAGAAAGAAAGAAAGAAAGAAAGAAAGAAAGACAGACTTTGATATGGTATGATGATCATGGCACTTTAGTTTTGTGGTCTTCTCTCCCAAAACAAATAAACACAATCAATTAATAATAATAAATCAAACACATTCTAATTTGTTCTAATTACAAAATATCTGACCAGTATTCCTTAAAACTGTATAGAGCGGGGAAAAAAAGAAATTTTGGGACAATGTCATAGCCAAGAGTAACCTAAAGAGTCATGAAAACTAAATGTACTATGGAATCCTTGATGGGATCTTCAAAAACAGCAAAAAGACAGTAGATAAAAACTAAGGGAATCTGAATAAAGGTTGGATATTAATTGATAAAATGTTCAATATTGGTTTACTAACTGCAACAAATGTACTATTCTAATGTAAGATAGTTATAGGGGAGTCTCTGTGTGTGATATACAGGAATTCTCTGTACCATCTTTGCCATAATTCTGTAAGTTAGAAATTATCCAAAAATAAAGTAAATTCTGTCCCCAGGTGCTAAGAAAAGAACCCCTAAGAATATATAAACAGTCAGAGTTAGAAAATCAGAATAACAACAATCAAGCCACTAAATGCATTTTATATTGATTTGTCATGGATTTTGAGGAAGTTTCTAGGACATGTCTTAGGACAAGTGATAGCAATCACAGATGTTCAAAAAATTGTCAATATTCCTCTAATTTACTAACTACTATTGGCAGGTGCTAACATAATCTGGCAGTTGCCAAGACCAGAAGCTCTAATTTCACATGAGTAAAAATAATGAGTCCTTATTTCCAAAGAAAGAAAAACTGGATCATCTTCATTAAATGAGTTAGTAATTTTCTCTACATTAGGAACAATAGATATTACCACGTGGGAATGGATTTTTTAATACCTCTTTTCTTTACCTGGAGCCTCAGTCAACACTGCAAGGCTTCCTGGAATTAGAAATGAAAGTAGACATTTATTTATATAAATGATTTACATAACTATTTTCTTTTTTTATGTAGGATTCTTTGGTGAATTCTGTCAGGTTTGTGTGGCTAAGAGGCTAATGGGTCTCTTTTTTCCTTATGTGTGTACTTTAATACAGGAAAAGAATGTGGTATAAGAGATAAAAATTCAAGGTCAAATAAAGATTTGAGAAAATTCTTAGAGTTAAACCTCAATTTGTCTGTTTTCTTTATTCTTAACAAAATAATTTTAGAGAAGGACAAAGACTAATAATATTTTTGTATTACACTTGGGAAAGTTTACTGTTTATGAAATAGATGTTTACTCTTTATATATCATTAAAAGTAATTTTTCACATGCACTGTGAAATTTTTCTCTTTTTTATTTACTCTTTATATATCATTAAAAGTAATTTTTCACATGCACTGTGCACTGTAGCTTTATTGCACTGAAAGCTACCTACCTACCACATAATGGTAGGTAGGTAGCTTTCAGTGCAATAAAATCATTGTCTTCCAGAAAGCCTTTGGTGTTCTCTCATTTGTCTTTACAGGGTTTAACTGCATGGCTATCATGGCTATATAAGCTATTTATTAAATACTGTTATATGATAAAAGCCAATATAGCTTTATTATTCCACACCATTTTTCAGAAAACAAATGTTCAGGATCTTGTTCTTTAAAATAATTTAGTACTTTTATATTTTCAAACATGGTACCCAATTTTAAAAATAGAATAAAATCATGATTTAAAAAAATACAATAAAAGTCATAAAATTAATCAAATATTAATAATTTATCATTAGTCATATTTTATTTTACACATTGAAAAACAATCTAGGGAAGATATGGATTGGGAAAGGGAACAAGAACAATATCTTTATTGGATAAACCACCAACCAGCTGTATACCCAGTATCACCATTTTATCTTCCAACAATGGTTATGATTTATATTTAATAAAATAAATTAACCCCAAAATATAAAAATGTGGCTTGAAATTGTAGGAAAAATGTCTTATACTGAATTAGCCACCATTTATTTTTCAACATATGCTTTCTGTAAGGTTTAATAAAAAACTTTCATATCAACTAGTTTTTGTTTTGCCTTCATGGAAACTTTAAAAGAGAAAATTTATAGCAAGTCCATCAAAATATTAAGAAAACACAGACAAAACAGGTTGACCAACACTTAGGTCTATAATTTCTCTACTATAGTAGTTACCATTTATAATTATAGTCTATTGTTGACACTGGTGGCCTGAGATTGTGTATAGGAGCCAAAGTATTTAATGCCATATTTTTCTGGATTTCCACTGGATAGAATTTGGTGACTTGGTTAAGATCGGTATTAATGAGAAATTAAGTAGCAAAAGACCTGTTACCTTCCAGACAAGCAGAAAAAGGATCTGGGGTAGTAGCTGGTTAAGGATGATTGAATGAGGAAAGAAATTGCTAGAGGGAACAGTTTGTGAGATGCTGCCACTGCCTGACTCCTCTGCCAAGAAGTGTGAATCCTGACTACAACCTTCTAGAGTGTGGGCTTTAGGTTTCTTTTATTTTTTTTTTCTTTTCAGTTGAAGCTAATAAACACAAATTCCAATTATGCTTAAGAGCTAAAAAGAAGTAGGCATGACTGTTTCAACCACCATTGTCTAAATAAATGTTTACAAAAGCATGGATCACGACCCATTAATGGATTAACAAAATCAATTTAATAGTTCATTGCCATCATTACTGTTAAGTAATCGAATACAATATACCAAAGTACATCACATGTGATAAGGTAAATATTGCTTTATGAAATTTTGGTTTCCGTTGAATAATAGAAAACATGTTTTCTGGTCATAGTGTAAAATGTATTTCTTCAGTTTGAAAGAGTTACTTATACTTTTCGTTTACTTTTGTGCATCATTAAACTTGAAATAAATATCAATACTGAATATAAAAAAAAATTTATGTTAAGATATCCATGCTATTATTCTAAATCTACTTATATAAGCAAATCTAATTCACAAATAGTAGTATAACTTAAAATTTTACTATAATACAGTGTTTTGACAAGAGTATAACACAATAGACTTGAGAGAAAGCCTCATTTATTTATAAGCTGTGTGACCTTGCAATATTTGCATGGCACTCCAATTTCCTCAGCTGTAAAATGAAACTTTCTATTTTTTGGGTGTTGTAAGGAATACAGGAGATGAGTTATCAAAAGTAGAGTGCAAGAACTAGTTTTTATCAAACACTAAAGGCTAGATGTTGATAAATTTTTAATCAACTTAATACTTTCTGAGTCATATAAATGTTTTTCTAGCTCAGAGAGAAACCTCCACTGTCTCCAGTTCGTTTTTACTTTCCCTCACAGATTTAGACTGAATGCACTAAAAGAATCACCACTCAGCACTTTAAATATTCCAAGCAGCTGTAAAGCAATGTCAGAGTGTATTTGTATTGCATAATGCTAGGTACTTTCACAATGAAAAAGAAAAATTTCCTGGCAAATCAAAATATACTACATATACATACTAAACTTGAAATAAATATCATATATATATGATATTGATATATAGATATATATGATATATACCATATATATTGATATATTATATATACTACATATATATGTATTACATAATATATGCATATGCATGTATATATGTATTATACAATACAAATATATACACACTTATAAAATTAGTATATGTCATACATACAGTGTGTGTGTGTATACATATATACACATATTAATCTGTATATATTAGTATCTTTGTCTCTGTTTCTAGACACTGAAGTCCTGGCTTCTGTGGTTCCTCTATCCATTTATAGTTTCTCCAGCACCCTTTTAAGCTATATGAATTTATTATAATTTCAGTTTTAATTTAACTTAATTTGAGTTGGTTCTTGCCACTTGAAACTAAACGGGTCCTAAAGAGAAATAAAAGGTATCCAAATTGGCAATGAAGAAGTCAAACTCTCTTTGCAGATGACATGATCCTTTATACGGAAAACCCAAGAGAGTCCACCCCCAAAAAACCAGAACTCATACAGCAATTCAGTAACGTGGCAGGACACAAAGTCAATGTACAGAAATCAGTGGCTTTCTTATACACTAACAATGAAAATACAGAAATGGAAATTAGAGAATCAATTCCATTTACTATAGCACCAAGAACCATAAGATACCTGGGAATAAACCTAACCAAAGAGTTAAAGGATCTGTACTCAAGGAACTACAGAAGACTCATGAAAGAAATTGAAGAAGACACAAAAAGATGGAAGACCATTCCATACTCTTGGATCAGAAGAATAAACATTGTTAAAATGTCGACCATTGTGAGCAAGATGGCGGAGAAGTAGCAGCTGAGACGGCATCAGGTAGCAGGAGATCAGCTAGATAGCTTATCAAAACATTGCGAACACCTACAAATCCAACGGGAGATCGAAGAGAGGAAGAACAGCAATTCTGGAAACAGGAAA
>PISX010035848.1:0-12535 GCA_004024625.1 Mellivora capensis | reverse complement strand
CTCTTCTTAACAGTGTCTGGTTTTGTCTATCCAAGTAAGCAAGTATTCACATCCCGTCCTCTCCTGCAAGCATCTGACTCTCCTTAGTTTTGACCTGCTGTTGCCCTAAGACTTCAGCTTTCGGATAGGTTTAAGAATAGTCATGACCTTGAAGTTTTTCTGACTTTTGTGTTGTTATTGCAAGGAAGGAATGTTCTTTGTGCTCTCTATATCCCAAGCAGACTGGAAGTTCATTGGGTTTCTTAAATCTGTACATTGTTATCTTTCTTTAGTTTAGGAAAATTCTCAGTCATTATCTGCTCAAATATTTCTTCTATTTTATCCTTTCTCTTTGCTTCTTCTGGGTCTCCAATCAATATGCCATGTTAGACCTTCTTTCTGTATTTCTTCTTTTTCTTCCTAGAGGTAATACTGTTTGGGATGCCTTCCTATCTGCATTTTTTGGGGGATAAATATATACATATATATAGCCAATAAATATTATGTGATATTCATTTGTGTGTTTTAATTGATACAATTCTAACTTAGTGTATATATCTTATTCTTTTCCTTTAACATTATGGCTTCTAAATCTATCCATCTATATAGACCTAGTTACTTCATTTAAATTATAGCATTGCAAAATCTCTTTATAATATTTCATCTGTGAGAGTACCAGAATTTATTTATCAATTCTACAGTGAACCTGTAGATTGTGAAAACCCTTTTCCTTCCATTATAACTTTCCTTCAATAAATGACCTTGTATGAACTATCTAGTACCAGGGTTTCCCTGTGGTATACACCTAAAACCACAATTGCTGCACTATAGATTATACTACATAGATTTTAAACTCCACCAGATAACACCAAATTGGTAGTGATTACAATGAAGTATAATCCTGTCTGTTTTCCCACATCCTCACCAATGTTTGGTAATATTATACCTTTTGATTTTATTAATCCGATGTGTGTGAAATGATACCATCAAATTTTAATTTCTCTGATGTGAGGTTGTACATTTTTTATATTGTCATTGGTTGTTTTGATTTCCTCTTTATATCCTTTGCTACTTTTTCTGTTTTCTCTTTCTTAATAATTTGTAAGCCTGCATATAAATTATTTTCACTAATCTTTTTTCTGTGTTGCAACTCCTCCTAGCCAGCTACTTATGTTTCAAATTTGTTTATGGTGCTTTTATCACCTGGAATTTTAAAAGGTCATATTTAACAATTGTTTCCTTTATTAATTGTGCTTTTCTGTTTTGTCTAACAAATCATTTCAGATCCCAATGTCAAAAAGACTTCCTTCTACACTTCTTCAAATAGATCCAAAATTTTTTCTTAACAATTCAGTCTAAATCATCAGGAATTCTTATGTATAGTGTGATATAAGGATTTAATTTTAGTTTTTTCCAAATAAAGACACCATTTATTGAATTATCTTGTTTTGCCTTCAAAATTTGTGATGTTATATTCCTTATATTTCAAGTTGCTAATGCTTTAGTCTGTTTCTAGGTTCTCTTTAGTTTTCATTAACCTACAGTCTTTCTATACATGAACGCCTCACTCCTTGTTATTGTTTTAATAGGAATTCTCTTTTGTTTTAGTTATAGTGGTCTTTAATTCAGAGAAAATCTTCAATATCTAAGGAATTTAATCCTTCCATCTACAGACCTGATTATTTCTCCATTTATTCAGATCTTATTTTTAATTTGTTATTATGTTCACTTATTCTGATCTTTTTTTGAAGATTTTTTATTTTTATTATTTTTTTTATTCTTTTTAAATTAAATTTTATTTTTTCAGTGTTCCAAGATTCATTGTATATGCACCACACCCAGTGCTCTATGCAATACGTGCCCTCCTTAATACCTACCACCAGGCTCACCTATCCTCCCACCCCACCCACCCCTCCCCCTCCAAACCCTCAGTTTGTTTCTCAGACTCTCATGGTTCGTCTCCCCCTCTGATTTCCCCCAGTTCACTTTTCCTTTCTTTCTCCTAATGTTCTCCATGTTATTCCTTATGCTCCACAAGTAAGTGAAACCATATGATAGTTGACTTTCTCTGCTTGACTTATTTCACTCAGCATAATCTGCTCCACTCCCATCTAATCTTTTTTGTGACAGCATAATCTGCTCCAATCCTGTCTAATCTTTTTTGTGACTTTTAATAACATTTTCATCAAGGACACCTTCAGCTTCAATTTTAGGTTTTCCTTTGCATTTTGCCTCAGTGCGGCAGGAGGGGGGGACACAGTCTTTTTCTAACTTTTGTCCCTTAGATTCTCTCCTTCCTTCTCTCTGTTAATATATTGAACACATTTGATAATATCTCCTTGAGATGCTAAGCATCTTTTATTAGATCTATTCTTTTTCTTGGAATGATTTTTATTGTGAATGATAAGTTTTCCTCTTATATTTTTTAATTGATTATTTATAATACATAAATAATTATTGATTTTTATAATTAATTTTATATCCAGCAATGCTGGTGAATTATTTTATGTTCTGGCAGTTCCATTTTTTTCTTTTAATTTTCTATATAGACAAATCATTAGCAAATGACAAAACTTCTAATCCTTGTATTAGTTTTTTCCCCTGTCTTATTCCATAGGCTAAGCCCTTCAGCAAAATAATCATAGACATTAAAATGAGAATCTTTGTCGTGTTCCTAAGTTTAATGGGAATGCCTCTGAAGTTTATCAAGTATGATGTTTGTTGTAGGTTTTTTAATTTTTTTTATCTTTTATCAGAAAAATAATTTTTCTTGCTATTATTTGATAAAAACTTTTATTAGGAGAATGTGTGGAGTGTTGGGTATTAAGAAGGGCACATGTTGTGATGACCATTGGGTGTTATATGCAACTAATGAATCATTGAGCACTACATCAAAAACTAATGATGTACTCTATGCTGGCTAACTGAATATAATAAAAAAGGAGAATGTGTGAAATATTAG
The DNA here is from genome assembly GCA_004024625.1 of Mellivora capensis. Classification (NCBI taxonomy): domain Eukaryota; kingdom Metazoa; phylum Chordata; class Mammalia; order Carnivora; family Mustelidae; genus Mellivora; species Mellivora capensis. The sequence goes on along the minus strand of PISX010035848.1, from coordinate 9,594 downwards.
GAAAATGTGTGAAATATTGTCTTGTCTGTATGCAGTGAGGTGACCGTATGCCCCCTTTCCACAATACTTGTCTTTAGTGTGGTGATTTTTTTAGATAGCCTGATATTGATACAGTCATGCATTCCAAAGATAAACCCTGCCTAGACGTGATTTATTAGATTTAAAATGTAGCTGGATTCAACTAATGGGTATTTTATGTAGGAGTTTTACATCCATGTATATAAATTAAGTCAATTCCTTTCTAGTGTTGACATAAAAATATCCCAGTCTTAGAAAATAAGTTGGATAGTTGTCTTCTTTTTCTAATCTTTGAAACACTTCACATTAAACATTTAAATTATAATTATAAATGTTTTTGAACATTTGTTAAATTCCTTTCTAAAACTTTCTGGGCCTGGAAATCTTTATGAGAGAGAAATTTTCAAAATAATTCTAATTATTTGATGTAGGATGGAAAATTTGCTATGTCAATTTAGTCTGCCACTTTGAGAAAAAGAATCTCATTTTTCTGTACATTATGTTTTTTTCCACCAAGGGTAAACAAAGATTCTTCTTTCTGAACTTCTAAAATTGCATATAAAGAATCCCTAATCAATAGAGGATTGAGGGCATGATTTGTGTATATTCAAGGGCTTATGCTTAATATCGAAAAATTTTGCTTTTCCTTCAAAAGGGGGTACTGCCATTTGATCTCCACCCAACAATTGGGTACCATCATGCCTGCCCTGTACAATAAATTATTAGAGTTACATCTAGTGTACCTATTTGCCACCCCTTATATAACAATAATAATCTCATGAAGAAGTTTTTTACTATAAGTTACACAAGAGGGAAAAAGGTGATTGGAGAAATTAAATAACTTGGCCAAGATTTCTTGGCTAAGAAAGCAGCAGAAGAGGCTTGTGAAACCATGTGTATCTGATTTATTACATCATAGTTGGCATTCAGAAACATTTGCTATTTCCCTTTAATCGTTGCTTTAATACAGTCTCTAGCAGAAGAATTATTTGTCAAACCAGTTTTCCCTCAAGTTTAATTTGATTTCATTAACTCCTTTCATAACTTCTTTGGCAAAAACAATGCTTGCAATATTTTGTTTAGGCAAAAGCAATGTTAATATTCCCCATACCTTCCCTAATTCTTTTACTCCCTCACCTAAATTATCTGTGCATAATCTTTTGTATCTTTGGCTAGATTTATTAATAGTCTCAACAGATCCATTTAGTTGAACAAAAGATATGAATAACTTTTTTCTTTAATCATCATAAACTGGCCATACAATTGAACAAACAACTTTTTGTCGAAGTAGCAGAACCATCTGAAAGGCTTGTTTCACTGTTTCTGTTTTCCAGTCGACCTCTGCCTCAGCACAGGTGAGAGTCAAGGTCAGTGGAAGGTGAAAAGCCCAGTCTATATCAGAATGACCTGATCTTGAATTCTGGCTTTATCATTCTTAATGTGGGGCTAGGGGAAACTTAGAAAATTGCTCATTGTCTCTAAACTAAGCACTCTCTGACATACTTTCCTTCCTTTCTAAAATTTTTATTTTTTAAGATATTTATACCATAAGAGTCACCATTTAAAGGTATTCCAATTCAGTGATTTTTAGTACAGAAAAGGTTGTACATTATCACCATGATCTCATCTAGAACATCCAAATCAGAATTTTTAAAATCTAATTTCATCACCCCTAGAACAAACTCTGCCTTTGTTAGGATCACTCCCCATTTCTCTCCAGCACCTGGAATCACTAATCTGCTTCCTGTGTCTATTTTAGACATTTCATATAAATGGAACTATGTGGCATATGGACTTCTGTGTCTGACTTCTTTTGCTTAGCATGATGATTTCAAGACTCATCCATGCTATAGCTTGTGTCACTACTTCATTCTTTTGATGGCTGAATAATATTCCATTATATAGCTACAGCCCATTAAGTATCCATTCATCTGTTGATAGATGTTTTGTTTCTACTTTTTGGGTCTTGAAAATAATGCTGCTGTGAGTATTGAGGTACAAGTATTTGTGCAAATGTATGTTTTCATTTCTCTTCCATATTCCCAGGAGTAATATTAGTGAGTCTTATGTAATTCTATGTTAACTTTGTGGGGAAGGGTCAAACTATTTTTTACTTTAGTCGCCTCATTTTACATTATCATCAGCAATGTATAAGGATTCTAATTTCTTCACATCGTCCTTAACACTTGTTAATTTCCTTTTTTTGTTTTAATTATGGTCATCCTGGTGAGTCTGAAGAGGCACCTTATTGTGGTTTTGATTTGCATTTCCATTATTTAATTTTTCTAAAACTAATGATGTTGAGCATCTTTGTGCATGCTTATTGACCATTTGTAAAACTTTGAGAAAATTTCTATTCAAATCCTTCTGCCCACTTTTAAGTTGGGTTGTTCTTTTATTGTTGAGCTGTCAGAGTTAATACACTAGATACTGGACCTTTATCAAATATCTGACTTGAAAATACTCTTTTTCCCCATGTCTGGGTCATATTTTACTTCCTGCATAACTGACATACATTAGATGCAATTAATTGTTTAATCTTAGAGCATCCTTGTGAAATAGGCAATATTATACCCATTTTATAGCTGAGGAAACAGTCATGGAAATTATGTGGCTTGTTCAAATTCATACAGCTAGTAAGAAGCAAGAGCTAAATTCAAACCAAATCTTAGGTTGAAGGTCCATGAACTTACTGACTGAATCAATGTATGATTTATAAGCAACCAAGAAGTACAAATACAGCTATGGGCTCAAAGGAAACAGAAACTTATGTGAGTCATAGTGGTCTGGAGAAGATTCAGCAAATCAGAATTTCAAAAGAATACATAGAGAAGAGTTTGGCACATGGTCCAGGAAGATAATATTGTTAACAAAGGCCTTGATATGGGAACACAAAGTTGATTCAAAAACCAATAGGTGAAAAAAAACAAAAACAAAAACAAAAAACCCAGTAGGGGCAATTGGGTAGCTCAGTTGGGTTGGAGTAGACCTTCGGCTCAGATCAAGATCTTGGGGTTCTGGGATCAAGCCCCGTGTTGGGCCAGCTCAGTGGAGAGTTTGCTTCTCCTCCTTCTGCCCCTCCCCCTCACTCACCTCTCTCTCTCTCTTTCAAATAAATAAATAATTAAATAAAATCTTTAAAAAAAAGGCAACCAAGAAATAAATAAGTGGGACTGGAGGGGAGGATATTGTAGGCAATCTGGGGACATGAGACTAGAAAATTAATTTAATGTCAGATAATGAAGGGCATAAGTGTTACTACTTTTTTATTATAGGCAGGCAATGGGGCACCGTGGAAGCCTATAATAGGGAAATGTCAGGATAATGGTAGAGTTTTAAGGAAATTAGGCAGAGTAGATTAATGGAAACAAGGACCAGAAGAAGACATTATTGGAAATTGGATGTAGATTTGTCATGAAATGACAAAATCCTGGTGAAAATGGTAGGGATGGAAAGTTTAAAAAGTATAGGGACAAAAAGTACATTTCATCGGAAGAATCTACAAGTCATTTACTACATGATGAGTAACTACAGTGAGTTACCACAAGTGTAAAAAAAGTCTCCACGTTAATGTTACAAGTTAAATTTAGGAGTAATATTAATAAAAATAATGCCTGACATCAAATAAGTGTTTTTAATTTGTGAGGGAAAAGAGAAACACCATGGGCAATTAATCTTAACTAGTGAGTAATAATTTAGTTGGAGGACAAATATTCATGGTGGACAAAAGTATATGCTGTGTCTTGAAGATGTTATATAATCCCCACAAACAACCCTATTTAGTAGATGAGAAAACTGTGACTCAGGTGGGTCAAGTAACTTGGTTGCTTTTTGGTAATAACCAAAATTATACAACTAGGGTGATGGTTAAATTTATGTGTGAATTTGATGGGTGATGGGGTGTGCAGATGTTTAGTTAAACATTATTTCTGGGTGTGTCTGTGAGGGTGTTTCTAGATAAGATTAGCATTTGAACCAATAGACTTAAAAAAAAAAAAAAAACTTGTTGCTGTTTCCAGCCTGGGTGGATGTCATATAAATCATGGAGGGTCTGAATAGAACAAAAAGGTCCAAAAATGGAGAATTTGCCCTTTCTCTGCGTGAATACTTGAGCTGGGACAGGGAATTTCTGTCCTGAGACTGGGCATTACACCACCAGCTCTCTTGGTTCTCAGGCCTTTGGACTCAAATTGGGACTTACACCATCAGTTACTCTGGTTTTCAGGCTTATTCTAAACTACACCATCAGCTTTCCTGGGTCTCCAGTTTGCAAACAGTATATTGTGGAACATTTCAGTCTCCATGATGACATGAGTCAGTCCTCCATAATAAATCTGTTTGTGTATGTGTATGTGGTCTCCTGTTTGTTCTGTTTCCCTGGAGAACCCTGACTAATAAAGTCAGTCAGATATTAAGTGGGGACTCAAGCTCAGATTTGTCATAATGCAGTGTGAAGAGTCTAAGAAAATCCAAGTTTTTAATCTTGAAAACCTGAGAGAATAGTAAGATCATTAACTGAAATAAAGCACAGGCTTTTGAGTGGAAATTGAGGGAGGAAGAAGGTATTTTGTTTTGAGCTTCGTGTAGAAGGGGGCCATTTACTTGGAAATACTCAAACATAGGGAGAAAGAATGAGAGAGAAAGGCAAGGGGTGTGTGTGTGTGTGTGTATGCGTGCACGTACACACAAGAAAATGAAGGAAAAAGATTTGGAGCATACACATAGCAGGTGGGGTGAAGCCATGGAAGATAATCCAGTTGTGAAAGTAGAATGGACAGAGTGAAAAGGAAAGTGCTGGACCTTAAGAAACGTCCAGATGAGGGAGGGGAAGATTGAACTAAGAGGTGGAAGACGAGCTGTCAGAGAATTAGCAGGAGAACAAATAATTGAAAGGAGTGTGCAGGAAAGTCAAGAAAAAAGAAAGAAAAGGCAGTGCCTTGCCATATGGTGTCTTGTGGTGCTTTCAAAACCCACTTAAGACAGATGTGGTATAGACTCAGTCCAGGGACTGGAGGCATCAGAGAACCATCAACAGGAAAAAAAGAGGCCATGAGTTTAATTATGTAAGTTGGGCAGTGTTTAGAAGGAAAGAGGCCTGAAGTTAGAGGAATGCCAGATCTAGAGATTATTTGGAGTTGATGGGGCTCTGTGTATGAAGGGAGAAGGAAGGAAGGACAGGTAGAGAAATAAAACCTTTAAATTGAAGAAATATATTTCTAATGGCTGTGCTAGATACCTACTAGTGAATTGGAAAGGTTTTTGTTATTTTTGTTTGAAGTAGAATGTTAAAATTTATTTTCAGGCAGTGTAATAGGCATTTAATTCTCTCTGCCTAGTAAGATAAACAGAATTATTACTAATTTTTGGAGACATTGAAATTAGTCCTCCCTTTAGGGGTATTGGGTCATTCACCTATCCCTAAATCACAGAGAGTGAGTAATCACCCATGAGCTTATATTTAAGAGCAGTTTTTTTCTGTGAGTTTTACTTATGGGAATTTGGATGACAGAAGTGGAGTAGTGTCATCTTTAATAACAGTTAATACTTCCTGTGTATTTACTACATGCCTGGCACTGTTGCATGTGTATTTAAGTATTAATTCATTTCATTTCCCCAGATACCCATAAGGTTGGTACTATTAAGGATGAGGAAACTGAGACCCAGAGAATTTAAATGACCAGCCCCAAATGGCGATGGCCATGGTGGTGTCAGAACCAAAACCCAAATAGGTGGTCTTGCTCCAGGGCTGTGCTCCAGTAAGCTCTACATTAGACTGCCTTAATACTGTGCTGTCCTTGAAGATTCCCAAAACTCTTTTTTTATTTCTCTGATTATCCATCACCCATGTGGGATGGGTTTGTACTTTTTAGCAAAGTGGAAACTGAAACATAGGAAAGTTTAAACTGCCACCAGTGAATAAGGGATTGAATATGAAATGATGTCCTGGTCTCCCTACTTTTAGAACTGTGTGCCTCTTCTTAGGAGATGGTAGAAGATAAAAGGAGTCAACACTAGACATTGGAGGTATGGAGAGTCAACACAATTCTCACTCACCAGCTATGTAACCACCATCAAGCTACTTACATAATCAGGTTCTTGTTTTTTCTCTCTGTGAAATGAAGGGGTTGGGGTTTGATGATACTTTGACTCTAGAGTGGTGAGTGCCAGTATAAACATAATACAAGCTTTGTATATAATTTAAAATTTTCTAAGAGCCACATTAAAAAAGAAAAAACCACTAAGTAAAACTAATTTTGATAAATTAATTACAGTGTATCCACTATATGATCATTTTGGCATCAATCAATATAAAATCATTATATATATATATATATATATATATATATAGTCCAAACTGAAATGTATTATGTATATAAAGTATACAGCAGATTCTGAAGAATATATATATATATATATATATATATATATATATATATATATATGTCACATTTCAAGTGTTCAATGACCACATGTGAACAGCACAAAACTCTACCTTAAGTAGCAAGCAGCATGAAGTCTCTTTTCTGAAGACAGGTAGCTAGAAACATCACAGCGAGCAGCAGATGCTGAGATATTTTCCTGCCCATCTGCTTAGCTTCAAGTCCTCCTTTTTCTCAAGCTCCAAGGCATCTACCTGCCTCAACTAAGTAGAGTGGGAAATTATGACTGATGGCCCTCTTCCTACAGCCCCAGCCCCTGAACAGGCAGTACCTGTGAAGCCCACACAACAAGGGCATCATCTTTCCAGGCTGACAGCCCTGGGAGATGACACCCGTGGTAAATTAAGCAGAATGCTGATGAAAAATGAAGTGTGGCCACAATCTAGCAGTACCAGCAGTAGGCGGAGTCTGCTGTGGCCCTTGACAAATGCGTTCTCTCTTAGATCTTTCCATGGCATTCGAGTGCTGGATCATCTATTATCCTGCATGTTATGTATGAGGAGAGAAATAAAATGAAATGGAACTCACATAATCATCATAAAGGCAGATTTACTAGATACCATCACAGTTCATCTGGGGGAGGAAGTCTCCCTTGCAAGAGGGCATGCTTGTTAAAAACACTCTTTACAGTAAATGAAGGCTTTTTTTACAATTCAGAAATGCAGGTCAATCCTTGAAGAGTGGAGGGAGAAAAATTTCCCTTTCGTTAATCTGGCAGGCTAACTAAATCAATACATTTATAAGAACCTAAAGGACAGATTAATTTTGAACAATTATTTAATTTTAAAGGGTAAAGGTCCTAGACACCCCCTAGTCTGCTTCTGAGAGCACTAAATAGTGTAACTGGGTCCATGATTTTCAACTGTCATAATAACCCCCCAAAATAGAAAACAGATCATTGATATCCATAAATAATTGACAATAACCAATACAGTAATACATTTAAAAAAGAGTGTAGCATCCCTTTTTGGTCAAGAATTGTTTTGGGGCGCCTGAGTGGCTCAGTGGGTTGAAGCCTCTACCTTCGGCTCAGGTCATGGTCTCAGGGTCCTGGAATCGAGCCCCGCATCGGGCTCTCTGCTCAGCGGAGAGCCTGCTTCCCTTTCTCTCTCTGCCTGCCTCTCTGCCTACTTGTGATCTCTGTCAAATAAATAAAATCTTTAAAAAAAGAAAAAAAATAATTGTTTTGAAAGCATACCTCTTTGCAAATTAAGTGATGTGACTCTGACATTGTGTTCCAGAGCTAGGAAGAATCATCGTGATCATCTGGTCCATGGCAATCAGAAACATGGTGACTCACCTCTCTTTCTCTTATCCATGTGTGTCTTGCTAATCAGTGCATCTCCCCACTAAGCCTGAATGTGGCTTCAGAATTCTTCTGAGCAAGGAGTTCCAGGCAGCAAATACCAAGCAATCATCATTATCAGGGTGAGCCTGTTCACCCTCCCTCATCCAGTCTGACCTTCTCATCTTGTACATGATAACACAAGACTCAACTATGTTCCTGTCTACAATCTCATTTACAGAGAATTGTTGGTGAGAAGACTAGAATCCAGGCATACCTTCCAGTCCCTAGGCCCGTTATTGTATTCTACCTGTGAAATGCAAAAACCTGTTTCTTGAGTGTGATCTGTCTAGACAGATGGAACTGTGTCTGTACTTTGTGAACAAGGACCACATACCATAAAGGACCATTGACATGATAGTACTTTACATTCTTCAGAGAAATCCTTGGGCCCCGGTGCAGAGGTCTCTATTACATTCATGTTCTTATGCTATGATTATTGTTTCATGCTTCATTCTAGTCATTCTTTAGTTACTTTAGACAGCTTGATGGTATCTACATCTTACAGATTGCTCTCCCAAAACAGACATGATGCTCCCAGTGTGGACTGGCCCCTGAGGGATAGGACACTGATCCAAGACAGACTATGGATTGTTGGAAGGGTTTAGAAGAAGATTCAACTTTGTTGACTTACCCACCACTATCACAGGTTTTTGCCATATATGTATATGACCTTTATAACTTTTTATGTAATAATTCTTTAAAACATTTACATTTTTCTTACATAAATTTACTTTGAAAAGAACCTTTTATTACCACCAATAAAAAATAGTTGACATAAATAGAAGGCAGGCATAAAAATGAACACAATAAAAGTGAAAGAACGTTATTCACTCCTAGTTAAATGCTCTATTACCTGCCAAAGTCTCTTTGTTGAAAGACGAGGTTCTAGGTGTCAGAGAGTTGTTAAAAACATACTAGTATCAAATTAAGACCTTATAATAATTAAAAGAACAGAAAGGAAAAATGATAGAAGAATAATTCTTTCTCTATTTAAATAACAATGATTTGAATTATTTTCTCCCTGGGTTATTTAAAGATGTGCCCACACACTCCTAACAACATCTCCTGTGTCACCTCATGTGATGCGTCTCCCTGCCCCCTCTTACTCCGTGGGCAGTGAGGGTATGCGTCCTACACTCAGGAAAATAAGAATCCTGTATGCTTCCATCACTAGCTTTCCTCTTGGCTGCCTCAAGAAACAATGCCTTCTTTTCTTTTTTTTTTTTAATTTTTAAAATTAACATATAATGTATTATTTGCCCCAGGGGTACAGGTCTGTGAATCATCAGTCTTACACAATTCGCAGCACTCACCACAGCACATACCCTCTCCAGTGTCCATAACCCAACTACCCTATCCCTAACCCCCTACCCCTCAGCAATCCTCGGTTTGTTTCCTGAAATTAAGAGTCTCTTATGGTTTGTCTTCCTCCCCAGTCCCATTTTGTTTCATTTTTTCCCCTCCCTACCCTCCATGACCACCCCCCCCGCTTCTCAAATTCCTCATATCAGAGAGATCATATGATAATTCTCATTCTCTGACTTATTTCGCTTAGCCTAATACCCTCTAGTTCCATCCATGTGTTGCAAATGGCAAGACTTAATTTTTTTGATGGCCACATAGTATTCCATTTTATATATATCTCATATCTTCTTTATCCATTTATCTGTTGATGGACATCTAGGTTTTTCCCATAGTTTGGTTATCGTGGACACTGTTGCTATAAACATTGGGGTGCACATGCCCCTTCAGATCACTACATTTGTATCTTTAGGGTAAATACCCAGT
>PISX010035847.1:0-12536 GCA_004024625.1 Mellivora capensis | reverse complement strand
GGTACATGTCTGTGAATCGCCAGGTTTACACACTTCACAGCACTAACCATAGCACATACCCTCCCCAATGTCCATTACCCCACCCCCCTTTCCCGACCCCCTCCCCCCAGCAACCCTCAGTTTGTTCTGTGAGATTAAGAGTCACTTATGGTTTGTCTCCCTCCCAATCCCATCTTGTTTCTTTTCTTCTTTTTCTGCCCCCCTAGTCCCCCATGTTGCATCTCCACTTCCTCATATCAGGGAAATCATATGATAGTTGAGAGGCATTTTCAAACCCTTTAGTTATGGAATAGGCATCATGTCTTTACTTTTAACTTAACTTCTTGTGGCATTAAAGAAATGTTCTTTGTTGTGCAACCATTTTACAATGGATAGGAATTAAACCAAATGAAACCTATCTCGACTTCTCTGGTCTTAGTAGTTTCATTCTCTCAGGCAGTTCTAGAGCTTCTTCCTAAATGGGGAAAGGAAACAACCTACAGATGCAGTCTGTGACTGGCATATGCTGGATCAGAATTGGTACACTAGTGGAGAAAAAACATTTGTCAAGTTATACAGCTAAGAATCATGGTATTTGTAATATCCCTGGCCTGGAGGCCCACAATCTTAACATAGTTGAGAAACCGAGGGGGCTAGTCACACGCCATATTTTTTATTGGTGGGATGCTTTTATTGCCCTAATTTTTATGGACTTAAAAAAAAAAAGCTTGAAAGGAGTCTCAAAAGGCAGGTAAGCCAATTTCATTGGTCCATTAGGTCTCATAGCTACTGGCACTCTCCTCTATTCTTGATACTTAGATTTCCTCAGCATTCTCTTTGGACTGATCCTTAGTGAGGATCCACATAAAGTACTCACATATCTGTCCTTTGCTTCTCAGCCCTCTGGCAAAGACTAGGTACAAGCCGTTTCTCTCCCCTTTCTGCACATGTGTGTTTCTTTGAAGACTAAAGTAGGCATTTCTGTCATCTTTGTTGCCATTAATCAAAATAATTTTAAGAAATTCTAGAACTATAAAACATTTAGAGATGATACAGACCAATTCCAGTTTGCTTACTTGCTTAAGGTCAGACAGCCCATCAAATGCCTGAGCAAGGTCCCTGGAACCGTTCTTAATGATGTCATATTAAATGTCTTCATTAATTCTTTGAGACCTGTTTTATTTAAATTGGTACATTTTTAAAAATTATGAAAATAAGTGCTGGCTCACAAAAATAAGAGTGGTCCTAATGAATTGATGTCTAATGAGACTGCATACAGTCTGCTCTTTTTCCTTCATAGTTTGTAGGACTATGCTGATGTGACATGAGAAACAAAGGTGTTCCAAGGAGGCATGGGGGATCCTTTACTTTTATTGACTTGAGCAGTGGAGAGAGAACCAGTTGAGTAATAAAAGACATATAATCCTAATTCTTATTCTCTCAGTCTTGGTGAGATTTAGAACTTAGAACTGAAATACACTTGGAGTTAATTTATACTAGCCCCTCATCTTACTGGTAAGGAAAATGAGCAGAATGATGACGTTGACTAATTCAGGAATGCACAGCTAGTTACAGGAGGAAGAAGGAATAGGATCCTGGTCTCCTGACTTCAAATCCTTTAGTCTTTCTCTTATAGTAGGCTGCTGTCAGAGTCATTCAGTTTCTCCAGATCTTCATTTTCTCATCTGTGAAATGATGATTGTGGTATTTTTTTCAACTATTAATAATAGAGTTGTTACAAAGAGTAACCTGTGATGAGAGAGAGAGGTGGATATGTTAATAATTTAATGGGGTAGGAATTTGGTGGGGTAGGAATTATGAGTGAAGCACTGCAAATTTAGCAGGTTGAAATAATCTTGATGGAAAGGACCACTCTATGCAATGATTTAAAAAGAGACTTCTGGCATGGAAATGGAGTTTTGGGATGAGAAACAAAAGAGAGAACAAATGATGCCCTGCTTTTCTTCAACTAAGTTTATAAATTGATTATTGTCTTAGAGGCATTCTTATCCATAAACTTACATAAAATAGCCCTATCCCATGTAATAGCTTTTTTATGCTGACTTAGTAATGATTTTTCTTTGATTTTTTTTTTTCTCAAGCAGGAAAAAGTTAACTTAGTGAACATCTTGAGTCGTCTCTGTGGTCTAATAATTCAATGCTTTTCTAAGAATTTTAGTATTTTTCAGGCAAAATAGCTAATGAGGACATAAAATTTTTCATTTTTTACCTGAATTCTAGATGAAATGATGTGAAAGAAGGGTGATTAATTTCATCATGTAGAGCCTTTACTGGCTCTTACAAATTAAAGCCAAATACCCTTCATGAAAATTCTTGGAGATGTGACAAACTGATTTATATTCCATTAATTTAACTCTATTTAGGCAGAATCGTGGACTTTTGTACTAAAACACAAAATTAATTAAATTGCCCAGTAGTATAATTACAGTTACATCAACAGAGAAAACAACTTTGAGTGCCAGAGTTTTGAAATGTTAAACTGCATTTTCAGTTTAATTTGGGTGCTCTGCCATCTTCTTCCCTCTAGAAATATTAATGCAATTGCATGCACTATTTTCACCTGCTTATGACTTCAGCTTTGATTCCAGTGTGTTAGACTTGTCCATGGTGGGTCCTCAAGCCTGGAAGAAACTATGAGGTTGGGGAGACAAAAGCATCGAAATGCAGTGGAAAAGGTAAGGGAAATTTAAGGGGAGAAAAAAGTAAGGATGCTTAGGGGATATAATTCCCATTATGAAGTCTGTGTGTCTGTGAAAAGAATGACAGAAAGCAATATAGAGCTAGATAGGCAATAAATATCTGTTGCATGAATGAATTCATGAATGGATGATATAGGGCAGGAGTCCCCTTGAAAATGAAAGCAGCCATGAGGTATATAAAATATGGATGCTTAGCCAGACCGAGCTATGCCATAACGACACACAAGGTTTAATAAAATAAGTGGCTTTCCTTGGGATTATGGTTCAGTTTGTGACATTTCTTTTTTTCATATTAGTTTCTCTGTTAGTTTTGTTCACATAAGTAAATAAAAAGCCTCCTTACATGTAAAAAGTACTTAATAAATATTTTATTTACAAATATAAGAATGATATAATATATCATTTTTTTAACCAGGATAAGTTTCTGAAGTGGGAGTTTTATTAATTTTACCTGACATCTGTCATTTATCAATTTTGTGTCTCTGTTCTTTTTCATTAATTGTCCCTAATGGCCCCAGACTTCCCAAAGAAAGATGAAAGTAAAGAGGGGATCTCTTTATATCTTTTCTTGTCTATCCTGTTGTTTTATACTAAATTCCATTAAGAACCAATTTTTTAAAAACTAAGTGGTGGTATACATACAAATTTGGGTGTTTGAACCTTGGATAGTAAAATTGATCCCTCTTTGCATGATACTTTGTTTCAGAAGCAGACCTGAAGCAGGTCTGTTTCATTAGTAGTAGAATGGAATCAATGGGAGGGTTACCAGTGGGAAGGCTGACTTTTAAACCTTGCTTTGCATTGGACATGCCAGGCACTGAGCTTCCCAGATGAGTAGTAGGTTGGGGGAAATAAGTCCACAAGGTTTTTGAATTTTTTTTTTTTAACTTCCCTGGCATAATGGGGAGCAGAAAGTAGAACAGCATGAGTCTTGGGCCAGAAATCTTTGAGTCTGAATTTCAGCACTCCTAATTATAGGCTGTCTGTCTTTGGCAAAATTACTTAACAACAGCCAAGCCTCTGTTGCCACATCTGTAAACAGGGAGATCAGAGTAACCATCTCCCAGGACTTTGTGAAGAATAAAGTATCTGGCACCAATAGGGTTTCATTACATTTCTTCATCTGTTTCCTTTCCTTTTGGCTCTTTATGTCCAAAACTTTGCAGTATTAAGTATTAAAAATGACTGGGTTACATTGTTGACAGAGTACCGGATTTATTAAAAATGTTGTGACTATTGCCTACTGAGAGTGTTGGGAAAACACAAGGATCTGAGTGAGGGCTGCTTGGGAGGATGCCAGTGTTGTGTTGCAGAGGAGGAGGGCATTTGGAGAGTGAACTTTGTCCCCTAGCATTTGTTGTCTGAATGTTCAATTTTCAGTTTTCCATCCTCCCTCCCACATTACCATATTAGGAAGAGATGCTAGTTTGCACAAATCCCTTTCTCACTCTCCAGTTCTCTCCCTCTCTCAGTCTCTCCCTCTCACTTTGTTTAAAATACCAGTTGAGCAAAAAAACTAACTTTAGCTACTACCAGGTTCTATGTAAGAGGAAAAGAAAAATAGAAAAGGTAGGTGAAAAAAATTAAGGAGCCTAAAAGACAAAGGAAGGCCTTGTAGAGTCTCTGAAAGACAGCATCAATTTGAAGTAGATAGTATTATCTAGGTCACCGAATTTCCTTCAAATCCAAATGACTTTATTGTGTGCTAACTTTAAGAATGCCACACAGGGGGTGCCAGGGTGGCTCAGTGGGTTGGGCCTCTGCTTTCGGCTCCGGTCCCCAGCGTCGGGCTCTCTGCTCAGCGGGGAGCCTGCTTCCTCCTCTCTCTCTGCCTGCTTCTCTGCCTGCTTGTGATCTCTGTCTGTTAGATAAATAAATAAAATATTAAAAAAAAATAGAATGCCACACAGGTGGGTGGCTCAGTGGATTAAGCGTTTGCCTTTGGCTCAGGTTATGATCCCAGGGTTCTGGGATCAAGTCTTATATCAGGCTTCCTGCTCAGCAGGAGTCTCCACTCTCTCTCTCTATCTGTCAAATAAATAAATAAAATCTTTTTAAAATAATCTTTCTTTCTCTCTCTCTCACACACACACACATGCTTTCATGTACAAATATACCAATATTGCAAATTCTTAGAAATGGAACTACTAGGCCAAAAGACACAAAAATTAAAATTATGCTAGATATTTCCAAATTGCCCACCTAAAGTTTTGTCTCAAATTATATCTCCACCAACAATGTACAGGTGAGCTACTTCTCATATCTGCACTGAGTTTTTGATCACTAGTGCTTTTGTAGAAGAAATATAGTAACATTTTTAGTATTTGCACTTATTTAATTTTGACTGAGTTCGAGTACCTTTCACATGCTTAAAGCCGTTTGTATGTCTTTTTCTGTGAACTGTTCATGTCAGGGTAGTCGCTTGAACTTTTGAAACTTCACTTCCCTCATTTGTAAACTGAGGTTTCTGAGGACTGAGAATGCAAGGGGGTTTTAAACAGCACCTGACAGAAAATAGGCAATTAATACATGTTGACTGTTATTGTTGTTTTATTATTTCTGCTACTACATATTAGCACTTTTTTTTTTTTTCCTGTTCTTTGGATCTTTAGAATTCCAGATTTACATTTCTCTCTCTCACTTTTGCTTTAAACAGTATCTTCCCAGAACCTTTTCTTCTCCTTTTTGGTCTCTACTTTCCTGCTCCTGTGTAATCAGATTTGACAATTCTCAGAGCTTTTTACTCCTCCCTCTTCCTCCTCTCCCATATCTAATTAGCTGCCAGATCTCATCAATTCCACCTCAATAAACAATCCTTCTTTCTTAGCCCTCCCTAGACATCTTCTTTATATCCACTGATGGAGCCTTACCTACAGTCCTTAACTGTGAACTCCTGCCTCTTCAATCCATCCTCCTTACTGATTTGGTAATTTTTCTTTCTAAAAGCCAAATGAGTTATTATGCATCTTCTTTGTATTATTTGATAACTGCCTGATGCCCACAGGCTAAAGTCCGGACTCCTCAGTCAGGCCTTCTAAGCACTTCACAATTTCAGTCTTCCAGACTTTTAGCCCACTCCCTTAATCTTTCCCTGGCCAGAGTCTTCCTGATACTTAACTGTTCAAATCCCTCTGTTCCCTCTTCCTGAACAATCTCAAGCTGTTCTTCCACACCTATCATTTGCTTGTGGAAGCCTGACCCATTTCTTAGGGACAATTAAAATTCCAGTCCGTTAAGTGGCTTTCTTTTGTGTTTGGGGCCAGAACTAATCTCTTTAAAAGAAAACAGCACTTTGTACCTATGAGGCCTTTTGAAATAACATGACTTCTTTGAAAGTAATGAGTCAAGCTGATCTGGAATGGAATCCTTGTTCCATTAAGGTGACTTGGGAAAGTTATTGAGATTCAGTTTCCTCATTTATTAAGATCCAGGATAACAAAAATGAAATGATGATTGTAAAAGAGTTTAGTAGAGTGAGAGGCACAAAGTAGATAAGTAATGTATGCACTTCGCTTTTCTTATCCTTGAAGATTGTCCTTGATAGCTCCCCTGGAAGCCTACTGAGAATTCATACAGTGAGTATACTGCTCACTGGCCTGGCACCATTGGAGGGCCTTAAAGTTAGCCTAAGTAGTTTAGACTTCAAATTTTTGATGTTTTTTGAGTAAGGGAGGGATGTAATCAAAGTGTACTTTGGAAAATTGATCTGGCAGTGTGATACAGGCCAGATGGAAGAGAAAGAGATACAGAGACCAGTTAAGAAGTGGTGGATATAGATACTAGAACTGGGGAGTTGGGGGCAAGGGAAGAAGCTCTGAGTAGGAATGGTGGCACTTATAACAGAAAGGGCTAAAGGAAAAGATATAGCACAGGAAGTCCTCCCAAAGTCAACCCTTTTCTATTACATGAGGAGGTCTTGGTTTGATGAAAAAGCATGAGTGAAATCCAATTAAAATATCCAGATTATAAAATGACATCCTTACAGAAACACTTGGTTTACCTTTAGAATTTCTGATATAGTCCCATTTCATTGTGATCTCCATAAAGAATTTAGAATAATGGAATTTCCTACTTACTCCTTTCTGCTCAGGTGACATTGGGGATTGTGCCTCCTGGAGTATTAAGTACCATGAAAGGTCTCTCACCCTTGAAAGGCTTCCTTTTAGGTCATGGTCTAGTTCAGCCTGGGTTGAGCTGGGAAGGCTTGTATGTAGGATGCCTGCAGTGCCCCTGACAAGTAGATAGATGAGCTCTCATTTCCCGTATTGTGCTATTAGATTCTAGAGCCGGTGTAGTGCAGGATACTGGGAAAGTATTGCAAAGCAGGGGGCATTGTCACAGTCCCTTTCCAGCTGTTGGCTGTTAGCAACAACATCCATTCTGCTGCTGACACCCGGCTCTCCCCAGAGGCACTTATGCTTAGGAATTATTTAAACCACTTAAAGGCAGTAGAATATTTAAAAGTCAAAATGCCTGCTTTCTAATTATTCCCTAGACCTCACTTAGCAATAGCTGGCTTCATGTCACACAATGTGACTCTCTTGGGGACTTCAGCAGCCCCCTGAGCAGAAGTGAATGTGTTGGCATGCTATTAACAAAACTAGAGACTGCTCTGCCCCAAGCCTTGAAGAGGAAGGCGAGAAGCCCGTCCTCCATCCCCATTCACTCCATTCTCTAATCCAGTGGACAGGTCAATTTCAATGGGCTGTTCTTAGGTATTTAGAGGGGATCTTGAAGCTCTTTCTTGGTTTGCTTTAATTCACCCAGGTCATTTCTCGTGAAATGATCTGTGAAAAATGGGAAGTAGTGAAAAGGGGATTTGGTACTGTTGGCCTCTCTTGACCCTCCCTGACTTTCGTTAACATCTTGAAAAGTGGTGACAAAATACAAAAGAATTAATGAGTTATAGGAAATCAGGACCAGGACCATCATATTGTCAGGAAGCTTGTTGAATGGGCTTTTGAATTTGCTTTGTTAAATCTTAAAAATGGCATTAAGCAGCTAATGGGGTTGATATATTAAATACAACCCTAGTCTGTACACAAAATGGGCACTAGCTGATCAGTGATTTGGTACATCAGTTGATATGGGAAAGAGCTCTTTTTATTAGGTCAGCAGAACCAGTGGTGTATGGAGGCACTAAAACGAGGGAACAGATTAGGCTGCTCTTTGCAATTTTAATTATGAATTTTTATGAACAGAAAAATAAAATGTAGACATCTTTGACTGGGAGAATAAAGGTGTCTGCAACGTTTGAGTTCTGATCTATTCATGTTCCATTTTTCTTTAGTCTCATATCTAGATAAAGATTCGAAGGGACCTTATAAATTTACATATTCTTAGTTTTTAATATATTATTAAGGAAGATGAGGTGTGAAAAATCCTTTTATATGATTTCCTCTGATATTACTCATATTACACATTTAAAAAAAAGAAAAGAAAAAGAATTTTAGACCCAGAAAAAATTTAAGGGATAGTGAGTTCTAGTCTTTTGTTCCCTAGTCCTGAAAATTCACTTTTCTTTCTGTTTGTTTCTCCTGGTGATGTGCTGGCAGGTGGTATAAGATAGTGATGAGCCCAGCACCTGGTGTCATTAGGGGTGATGCAGATAATGGGCTTTGCCACTTGCTAATACTGTAACCTGGGGTCCTTTTCTTTATCTTTCTAAATTATAGTAGTTTCTACATCTATAAAATTGAGACAGTAATCCCCCTAGGGCTGTTTTGAGGGTGGATAATATAAGTGAGAAAAATAATGAAACATTTAGCACATTGCCTGATATTTATTATTGAGTGAACATTTTTTATTATTTGGGTTTGAGTCCCAAACAAAATCTTCCTCTTGTAGTGTACCTGTTTCTATATGGAAGTCTGTGACTGCTTTGAGACTTTTCTAGTATGGCCAAGTTTAACTCAAATCTGGTTTAAAAGGTCAATGTATTTTATAGGAATATGAAAGGTATTAATAGCTAAATACTGCCAAGTGAGGAATCATAGAAGCATCGGGTGATGAGGCCTCTTCTAGAATCTCCCTAAGGCCATATCATGCACATTTGCATATAGTTGGCATATGATTTACAGATGCTTCCTATGTGTTCTGAGTTACTTTCAACTTAGATTTTTATTATGGCTCCCCTCAGGACACTAATTTTCTGAGTGTCCCTAATCTTGCAGAGTTTCTTATGTCTTACACCCTTTATGTTGTTAATTTTCTAAAAGCATGAGCCTGAGACAGCAGATATATAAGTTAAATGAGGTATAGAGTACGGGGCTGGCATAAACCTTTGCCAAGGCATTTTAGCCTAGATATGAAAATGTTGTATTTTCAGTCTAGTATCTTTACATCTTGCTAGAGCATCTTGGAACCTCACTGGTATCAGGTTGTAATTAGGACCAGTTGGTTAATAGAGTGATCAGTAACAAGATAACAATTTCCAGTTTAGAACTTTTTGATTTAAAGTGAATACTTGTGAATAGACATTTTCTTGGAAGAAAGGAGTTACTAGATTTTTTTTTTGGCCTAGAAATTTATTACCAAGCACTGCTATTTATTTTGAGGCCAATTCCCAGGTTTTTGGGCATCTCATGCTATCAGTGTTATTGATTGCACTCTATGGGGATGCCTGTAATTTGTAAGCAGTTAATTAATAAAGTTTATTGAGCATTTAGTTGGGAAATAAATTGCACAAAATAAAAAAAAGAAATGTGATCTGTGCATACTCTATTTAAATGAAGCAGAAAAAATAAGTAAGATAAGTGTTTTGGACCATGTTTTAATAAGCTTTCCCCAAAATTTCTAAAACAGCTATATCAGATTATAGGAAAAATGGTTAACATAAATCCTTCTAGAATGTGATGTATAGGATGCTGTATGAAATCAAATGCAGAGGTTGGCTAGAGCATTAAAAATAAAAGACAAATATGTTAGCAAATGGTTAAGAATGATATTATCTTCTACAGTTTCTTCTAAAATGGGTATGTAGATGAGCTTAGAAAAGTTGAAAAAGATTTAAAGCCAGTTCAAAAATTTAAAGCTACGTGCTATAATCTGCATTTATTTTCATGTATTTCATTCTATCTATGAGATTTAGTCTAGGAATAGAAAATCTGCTGTTTTTTTTTTTTTTTCTTTTGGCTTTGAACTTGTGTTGTATAACCTAAGATATATCCCATAACTCACTACTCTGTTTTTCACCATTACTCACCATGGATCAGGGAACTAGGGACTAGAATGCTTCCCAACACCTAATGTGGTGCACTTGGAACCTCTGTTGTGCACTCTGGAAGCCTCTGAGATAACACTGGCCTTAGAAAGAAAGTTCAGAGCTTTGGGTTAAGTTTCTGTCGCTTGCTATTGATCTGTTGAAGATGCAT
This sequence comes from Mellivora capensis, assembly GCA_004024625.1. NCBI lineage: Eukaryota > Metazoa > Chordata > Mammalia > Carnivora > Mustelidae > Mellivora > Mellivora capensis. The sequence goes on along the minus strand of PISX010035847.1, from coordinate 2,464 downwards.
CTTTATTTGTGACTTTTCCCCTAATAGTTATAGCATTTTGATAATTTCAGTTCTTAGATCTGAGTTAAAATTCTAATTGTGTCGGGGTGCCTGGGTGGCTCAGTCGTTAAGCATCTGCCTTCAGCTTGGGTCATGATCTCAGGGTCCTGGGATTGAGCCCCACATCGGGCTCCCTACTTGTCAGGAAGCCTGCTTCTCTCTCTCCCACTCCCCTGCATGTGTTCCCTCTTTCACTGTGTCTCTCTGTCGAATAAATAAATAAAATCTTTAAAAAAAGATTCTAATTGTGTTAGTGTAAAAAATTACCCGAGACAAAATTCTGGAAAAGTGGTTTCATCTAGCAAGATTTCCTTCTATTTCTGGAAAAACACGTAAGGCAATTAATCAAGTTTTAAAGATTATTCCATTTTATCCATGGTTTTAAGACTATTTCTCTTTCATGATATTGATATAATAATCTTATTTTTAAATAAATGCTTATATTGAAGTGCTTATTTTTTAATTCATAAATTCAAAGTTTCCTGAAAGTAAATAATTTAAGTCACAAGTATCTTTAAGATAGAGAAAAAAGAAATAAAAAAATGTAGAAAAATCACATCAGCTTCCTTACAGTTTCATATTATACAAAGAGAAAGGTGAACACATTAACAACTTTTTTTTTTAAAGCACTCCTATGGATTTTTGAGATCCTGCAGTGTCTGGAATTTTAAGACTCAGACTTCTCTAGACTTGCACAATGAATTTATCTAGACTTTGAAAATGACTTCTCTTATAGTGACCCATGGACTCTCCATAATAATAGTCATATGAACATAAATATAATCTTTATATGTCAGTACATTCTTTTTTCATTTTATTTTATTTCTTTTCAGTGTTCCAAAATTCATTGTTTATGCACCACACCCCGTGCTCCATGCAATACGTGCCTTCCATAATACCCACCACCAGGCTCACCCACCTCCTCTCCAAAACCCTCAGTTTGTTTCTTAGAGTCCACAGTCTCTCATGGTTTGTCTCCCCCTCCAATTTTCCCCAACTCACTTCTCCTCTCCATCTCCCAATGTCCTCTGTGTTATTTCTTATGCACCACAAGTAAGTGAAACCATATGATAATTGGCTCTCTCTGCTTGACTTATTTCACTCAGCATAATCTCCTCCAATCCTATCCATGTTGATACAAAAGTTGGGTATTCTTCCTTTCTGATGGAGGCATAATATTCCATTGTATGTATGGACCATATCTTCTTTATCCATTTGTCTGCTGAAGGGCATCTTGGCTCTTTCCATAGTTGGTGACTGTGGCCATTGCTGCTATGAACATTGGGGTACACGTGGCCCTTCTTTTCACTACATCTGTATCTTTGGGGTCAATACCCAGTAGTGCAATTACAGGGTCATAGGGAAGCTCTATTTTAAATTTCTTAAGGAATCTCCACACTGTTTTCCGAAGTGGCTGCACCAACTTGCGTTCCCACCAACAGTGTAAGAGGGTTCCTTTTTCTCCACATCCTCTCCAACACATATTGTTTACTGTCTTGTTAATTTTGGCCATTCTAACTGGTGTAGGGTGGTCTCTCAATGTGGTTTTGATTTTAATCTCCATGATAGCTAATGATGATGAACATTTTTTCATGTGTCTGTTAGCCATTTGTATGTCTTCTTTGCAGAAGTGTCCATTCATGTCTTCTGCCCATTTTTTAACGTGATTATCTGTTTTGTGTGTGTTGAGTTTGAGGAGTTCTTTATAGATCTTGGATATCAGCCCTTTGTCTGTATTGTCATTTGCAAATATCTTCTCCCATTCAGTGGGTTGCCTCTTTGTTTTGTTGACTGTTTCCTTTGCTGTGCAGAAGCTTTTGATCTTGATGAAGTCCCAAAAGTTCATTTTCACTCTTGTTTCCTTTGCCTTTGGAGACATGTCTTGAAAGAAGTTGCTGTGGCCGATGTCGAAGAGGTTACTGCCTATGTTCTCCTATGGATTTTGATAGATTCCTGCCTCATATTGAGGTCTTTTATCCATTTCAACTTTATCTTTGTATATAGCATAAGAGAATGTTCAAGTTTCATTCTACTACATGTAGCTGTCCAATTTTCCCAGTACCATTTATCGAAGAGACTGTCTTTTTTCCACTGTATATTTTTTCCTGCTTTGTCGAAGATTATTTGACCATAGAGTTGAGGGTCCATATCTGGAGTCTCTATACTCTGTTCCACTCTTCTGTGTGTCTGTTTTTGTGCCAGTACCATGCTGTCTTGGTGGTCGCAGCTTTGTAGCAAAGCTTGAAATCAGGCAGCGTGATGCCCCCAGTTTTGTTTTTCTTTTTCAATATTTCCTTAGCAATTCAGGGTCTCTTCTGGTTCCACACAAATTTTAGGATTGTTTGTTCTAGCTCTTCGAAAATGCCAATGGAATTTTGATTGGGATGACATTGAAAGTATAGATGGTTTTAGACAGTATAGACAT
>PISX010035846.1:0-12535 GCA_004024625.1 Mellivora capensis | reverse complement strand
TGCTCCGGGAGGGTCCCAGCCCCTGCCACACGCCAAACGCCCCTAGGAGGTCTCCTTGCAGCTCAGCGACCAGGACCTGGTTTCTCTGCTGTACTCTCTCTGACTCAGCGCCAGCCACGGCTGGCCTCCGTGGGGGACTTAATCCCCTGTCCCTAACAGTTCCAATTCCCACAATTTCACCCTATGATCTTTTCTCTTTCTGAGTGCTTTTTATCGGACTTCAAGTTAATGCTGGTCCCCAGTCTTAGGGGACTCTTGTATTGGGGTATTACTTCCCAATGCGTCTCCTCTGGTGACTCCCTCCCCCCTTTGTTTATCTTCTGATACCAGTCCGGTGTTCCCGCTCGGCTTTACCTGCCCACTGGCATCTTCTGCCCCCGTAGAGATCCTGATATCCCACTGGCGTCTTCTGCCCCCGTAGAGATCCTGACGAGTAGAATTTTGATCTCAGGCTGATTTCATGAGTGATCGGTGTTCCTTGGTAGGTAATCAGCTCACTTTAGGGGACAGGTTGAACCAGAGCATCCTCCTAGTTCCCCGCCATCTTGTCTCTCTTCTGCTGAGTTGTTTCTTAAAGAACAAAATGGCCTTCTTTTAGGTATGTGTTTTAGCAACAGTTACCTGGAACTGATATCAGTAACTGCTAAGGCATTTATTAAACAGAAAATGTCTATATAGGCAACACGGAGTCAATAAGCTATGTAGGACCAGGCAGGCCCTAGTGGTTTAACATGTTTAAACGTGGAATAGGCCCTAACATGGGCAAAGCCATAGTGCAATTCTTCTTTGCAGTGGGCAGGCAGAATGCTGTGTTTTGGCTCCAGAATTCCGAATCTGGAGGGCTTGCGGGCCAGGAGAGTGAGGATGGAATCAGAAAACAGAAGCTATGGTTAACTTCACTGCCGCATGCATGGCCTTTCCAAAGTGCAGCAGCTGATTCGACATCTACAGCCCCTGGGTAAGGGCAAGTGTCAGATGTTCGCTCACGCTGGAGTTTGTGTCCATGATGGCCGACTAGTGGAGGGGTGGTCCTATGAGGCTCTGGAGGTTATCCCACGCTGGGGCTTGTGCGCTGCTACAAACAGCAAGGTTTCCTTCTGTGGGATGTGGGGAGTCCATTTTGATGGCCCCAGTGTCCGCATATGGGATGATTGGGTAGCAGAACATTCTGCATGGATGCCTAGAAAGCCCACTCCACGTTACCATTACAGCCGAGGAACATGGCAGCTTAAATCTGTTGGCTCTGGGGTGAAGAACATGGGGGCTGAGTTGACATGAACTCTCATGGTCATGGGTCACAATTCTGGTTTGTGTCCAGGGAGAACTTACAATGTGGCGGTGGCTCAGGGGCCATGAAGATTCTCCTACCCTGAGGGTTGGGCACAGCTACCCAGAGCAAGTTTTCCTTCTGGGGAGAGGAGGGGGTTCTGTTGTGTGGCTCAAGGACCATTTGTTGGACCAAAAGTTGGTATTGGAGAGTAGGCTGCTGGGGACAGAAAAGTTAAGCTATAGTTCCAAAGAGGTCCTAGGGGCATGTCAGGGTCAATGTTCTGAGTCAGGGCCATTGATCTGGGTGTCTGTCTGGAAACAGGTGCCCAGGGTGTGTCAGATGTGCACTTGCATCCAGAGAGCTCTACGAAATTGGGGTGGGCTCAGGGGCCTTGCAGGTTTCTCCTAATCTGGAGGATTTAGGCAACTGTAACGGGCAGAGTTTCCTTCAGGAGGGCAGGCACAGTCCTGCATTGTGGCTACAGAGGCCCCATCCCGGAGGGCATGTGGGCCAGGACTTTAGGGACAGAATTCTGCAAACACAAACTCAAGTTGGGCTTAGGGGCGAGGTGATCACAGGCATGATGTGCAGACCCTGAGGAAAGCTCCTTGGAATCTGAAATGAGGGACACTGGGAGGCAGTAACACAGGCTTTTCTGTCTGGATTGTGGGTCCAGGATGGCCGCGGAATGTGGTGGTGTCCTCATTGGGACATGGGAGACTCTTCCTCTCTGGGGATTCCACCCTGCTCCCAATATTTTGTTGTCTCTCCGGGGGAAGGGAAGAGTGCTATTTTCCATCTCAGGGGTCCCCCCAAAACAGGGATTCCAGAGACAGGCTCTGGGCCCCTACATGTGGAAAACTCCACCGAGGCTTTTGATTTGGGCCTAGGGGCCTGGCAGGCCATGTATGCGGGTTCCTGGTCCAGCTAGAGAGGGGGCTTGTTTGAAAGCAGTCTCAGGCTGAGGGTCACAATGCCTGTTTGTGCCCAGGGCGGCCCTCAAGACTAGCCGTGGTCTCATGGGCCATGTAGCTGGCTCCCACACCGAGGGTTAGATACCCATCCCAAAAGCAAGGTTTTCTGTCATGGGGAAGGAGGGGTAGTCTTTTCTGCTTCAGTTTCCCCTATTGGCAGGGATTTGAGCTAAGGTCTGGGGACAGATGCCTGAATATACAGGTTGGGTAATGATGACAGACTCTGGCCATGGCAGGTCCCACCTGCAGGATATGGGGCCCTCTCTCTGGGTGGCTAACAATAGTTCGGGGCTCAGGCTGTGTCAGACATAACATTAGTGCACAGGGAAGCCTCTGTTATTGGGAAGCCCTCGAGGGCTGTGCATGTGGATCCTCATGTGGGGTTTTAGGTCAGAACCATGGCACACTTCTTTGTAGTGGGCATGCAGAGTACTGCTTTGTGGCTCCAGAATTCCCAATCTGGAGGACTTGCAGGCCAGCAGTGTGAGGATGGAAGTCAGAAAACCCAACTTTCGTTAAGTTCAGTGCCTAGCGCATGACGCTTCCAATGTGCAGCAGCTGATTTGAGATCTCCAGCACCCGAGTATGGGCGAGTGTCAGATGTTTGCTCACGCTGGAGTTTGTGTCCATGATGGCCACTAATGGAGGGGTGGCCCTATGAGGCCATGAAGGGAATCCCACGCTGGGGCTTGTGAGCTGCTCCAAATAGCAAGTTTTCCTTCTGCGGGATGGGGTATTCCGTTTTGATGGCTAGAGTGTCCTGCATATGGAATGATTGGGTAGCAGAATTCTCTGCATGGATGCCTGGAAAACCCACCTCGTGTTACTATTGCAGTCGAGGACCATGGCAGGTTTGATCTGGTGGCTCTGGGGTGAAGCAAAAAGGGGGATGACTTGACATAGACTCTCATGTTGATGGGTCACAATGCTGGTTTGTGTCCAGGGAGACATGAGCATGTGCTAGTTGTTCAGGGGCCATGCTGTATTCTCCTACCCTGAGGGTGGGGAACAGTTCCCAGGAGCTAGGTTTCCTTCTGGGACAGGAGATGTTCTGTTGTGTGGCTCAGGGACCACATTTTGGACCATAAGTTGGTATTGAAGAATAGACCTCTAGGGACAGATGGCTGAAAACCTAAGCTAGGTTTCTGAGGAGGTCCTAGGGGCATGTCAGTTTCAATATTGTGAGTCAGGGCCATTGACCTGGGTGTCTGCCTGGAGGTAGGTGCCCAAGGTGTGTCAGACTGCGCACATGGGGCCAGAGAGCTCTATGTAATTGGGGGGGGGGCCCAGGGGCCTTGCAGGTTTTCTCCTAATCTGGAGGGCTTGGGCAACTGTGACGGGCAGAGTGTCCTTTGGGAAGACAGGCACAGTCCTGTGGTTTGGCTCCAGAGGCCCCATCACGGAGGGAATGTGGGCCAGTGCTTTGGGATAGAAGTCTGCAAACAAAAACTTGGGTTAGAGTTAGGGGCGAGGTGATTGCAGGAGCGATCTGCAGACGCTGAGGACAGCTCTTTGGGATCTGAAATTAGGACCCCCGGGAGACGGTAGCGCAGGCTTTTCTATCTGGATTGTAAGTCCAGGATGGCTGCAGAATGCAGTGGTGGCATCAAGAGGCCATGGGAGATTCAACTTCTCTGGGGATTCCGCTGTGTGCCCAATAGTTTGTTCTCTATTTGGGGGAAGGGAAGAGTGCTGTTTTCCATCTCAGGGTCACCCCAAAGCAGGGATTACAGAGACGGGCTCAGGGTCTGAGCCCTGGAAAATCAAACAGAGGTGTAGGAATTGGGCCTAGGGGCGAGGCAGGCCCGATATGCAGATTCCTGATGCAGCTACCCAGGGTGCTTGTTTGAAAGCGGGCTCAGGCTGAGGGTCACAATGACTGTTTGTGCCCAGGGCGGCCCTCGTGATTGGGCATGGTCCAATGGGACATGCCGCTGGCTCCTACACTGAGGGTTGCCAAACCATACCAACAGTAAGGTTTTCTGCCATGGGGAAGGAGGAGTAGTCTTTTGTGCTTCAGGTTCCCCCATAGGCAGGGATTTGAGCTAAGGTGTGGGGACAAATGCCTGAATACCCAGGTTGGGGAGAGATGACAGCCTCGTGCCATGGCAGGTCCCACCAGCTGGATATGGGGCCCGCTATCTGGGTGGCTGACAGGAGGTCAGGGCTCAGGCTCTGTCAGAGAGAGCATTAGTGCAGAGGGCGGCCTCTGATATTGTGGTGCCCTCGAGGCCAGTGCAGGTGGAATCTCATGTGGGCTTTCTGAGCAGACCCATAGCGCACTTCTTCGTTGCAGTGGGCAGGCAGCATGCTGCATTGTGGCTCCAGAATTCCCAATCTGGAGGGATTGCCGGCCAGTAGTATGAGTATGGAAGTCAGAAAACACAAGCTATGGTTCAGTTCAGTGCTGAGCGCATGGCACTTCCAATGTGCAGCGGCTTATTTGGGATCTCCAGCCCCTGAGTAAGGGCGAGTGTCAGATGTTCGCTAACACTACAGTTTGTGTCCACAGTGGACGACTAATGGAGGGGTCGTCCTATGATACTATGATGGTTATCCCACGCTGGGGCTTGTTAGCTGCTCCAAACAGCGAGGTTTCCTTATGCGGGATGGGGGAGTCCGTTTTGATGGCTCCAGTATCCCCCATATGGAATTATTGGGTAACAGAACTCTCCACATGGATGCCTGGAAAGCCCACCTTGCATTACCATTGCAGCCGAGGAACGTGGCAGCTTCAATCTGGTGGTTCTGGGGCGAAGCAACAACGTGGCTGAGTTGACATGGACACTCATGCTAAAGGGTCACAAGGCTGGTTTGTGTCCAGGGAGACCTTAGAATGTGGTGGTGGCTAAGGGGCCATGCAGGATTCACCTACCCTGAGGGTTGGGCACAGCTCCCATGAGCAAGTTTTCCTGCTGGGGACAGAAGGGGTGCTATTGTGTGGCTCAGAGACCACATGTTGGACCAAAAGTTGGTATGGGAATGTAGGCCGCTCAAGACAGATACCTAAAAACCTAAGCTAGGGTTCTGAGGATGTCCTAGAGACATATCAGGTTCAGTTTTCTTAATCAGGGCACTGACCTGGGTGTCTGCCTCAAGGATGGTGCTCAGGGTGTGTCAGATTGTGCACTTGGGGCCACAGAGATCTACGGAATTGGGGTGGACTCAAGGGCCTGCAGGTTTCTCCTAACCTGGAGGGTTTGGGCAACTGTGAAGGGCAGTTTCCTTTGGGAGGGCAGGCAGAATCCTCTGGTGTGGCTCCAGAGGCCCGATCATGGAGGGCATATGGGGCAGGACTTTGGGGACAGAAGTCTGCAACACAAACTCAGATTCGGTTTAGGGCCAAGGTGATCGCAGACGAGATCTGCAGACCCTGAGAACAGCTCCTCGGAATCTGAAATGAGGGCCACTAGGAGGGGGTAGCGCAGGCTTTTCTGCCTGGATTGTGTGTCCAGGGTGGCCTCTGAATGCAGGGGTGACCTCATGGGGACATGGGAGATTCTTCCTCTCTGAGGATTCTGCCCAGTTCCCAAAAGTTTGGTGACTTTAGGGGGAATGGAAGAGTGCTGTTTTCCATCAAAGGGTTTCCCCCAAAATAGGGATTCCAGAGAGGGGCTCTGGGTCCGGCCGCCTGGAAAACCCCACTGAGGGGTAGGTTATGGGCCTAGGCATATGGCGGCCTGGTATGCGGGTTCCTCATCAAGGTACCAAGGGTGCTTGTTTGAAAGCAGACTCAGGCTGAGGGTTACAATGCTGGTTTGTGCCCAGGGCACCCCTCATGCCTGGGCGTGGTCTCAGGGGCCATGCAGCTGGCTCCTACATTGAAAGTTTCACACCCTTCCCAACAGTAAGGTTTTATGCCATGGGGAAGGAGGAGTAGTCTTCAGTGCTTCAGCTTCCAACATAGGCAGGGATTTGAGCTTAGGTCTGGGACAAATGCCTGAATACCCAGGTTGGGTAGAGATAATGGACAGGAGATCAGGGCTTAGGCTGTGTCAGACAGAGCATTAGTGCACAGGGAGGCTTCTGATATTAGGGAACCCTCGAGGGCCATGTACATGGATCCTCATGTGGGGTTTCTGGGAAGACCCATAGCGCACTTCTTCTTTGTGGTGGGCAGGTAGAATGCTGCGTTGTGCCTCTAGAATTCCCAATCTTTAGGGATTGCGGGCCAGAAGTGTGAGGACGGAAGTCAGAAAACACAAACTCTGGTTAAGTTCAGTGCCGAGCATATGGCACTTCCAACATGCAGTAGCTGATTTGAGATCTCAAGCCCCTGACGATGGGCGAGTGTCAGATGTTTGCTTAAGCTGGAATTTGTGTCCATGATGGCTGACTAATGGAGGGGTGGCTCTATGACGCTATGGAAGTTATCCCACACTGGGGTTTGTGAGCTGCTCGGAACAGCAAGGTTTCTTTCTGTGGGACAGGGTGAGTCCGTTTTGACTCCCAGTCAAGAGGGCCGCCGTGGGCACAAACAGGTATTGTGTACCTTCAGTCTGAACCCGCTTTCAAACCAGCCCCCTTGGTAGCTGGACCAGGACCCCACATACCAGGCCTGCCACACCCCTGCCACACCCCTACCACACCCCTGCCACACACAAAATCCTAACCCTCGGTGAGGTTTTCCAGGTGCAAGGAACAATAGCCCGTCTCTGGAATCCCTGTTTTGGGGGGAACCCTGAGATGGAAAACAGCACTCTTCCCTTCCTCTGGAGAGACACCAAACTATTGGGAGCTGGGCGGAATTCCCAGAGAGGTAGAATATCCCAAGGCCCCATGAGGCCACCCTTTCATTCCTCGGCCATCTTGGACACACAAACCAGACAGGAAAACCTGTGCTACTGCAACCCAGTTGCCCTTATTTCAGATCCAGGGGAGCGGCCCTCAGGGTCTGAAGATCGCGCCTGCGATCACCTCACCCTTAAGCCTATCCAGAGTTTGTGCTTGCAAATTTCTGTACCCAAAGTCCTGCCCCACATGCCCTCCAGGATGGGGCCTCCCGAGCCACACCGCAGTACTGTGCCTGCCCTCCCCAAGGAAACTCTGCCCGTCACAGTTGCCCAAACCCTCCAGATTAGGAGAAACCTGCAAGGACCCTGAGTCCACACCAATTTTGTAGAGTTCTCTGCCCCCAAGTGCACATCTGACACACCCTGAGCACCTGCGTCCAGGCAGATATGCAGGTCAATGGCCTGACTTAGGGGATTGAAGGTGACATGCACCTAGGATTACCTCGGAACCCTAGCTGAGGTTTTCAGGAATCTTTGCTCAGAGGCCTATTCTCCAATACCAACTTTTGGTCCAACATGTGGTCCCTGAGCCACACAACTGAAGCCCTTCTGTCCCCAGCAGAAAAACTTGCTCTTGTAAGCTGTGCCCACCCCTCAAGTTAGGAGAAATTGCATGGCTCCTGAGCCACCGCCACATTCTAAGGTCTCCCTGGACACAAACCAGCATTAGGAAGCATCAGCATGAGACACCATGTCAACTCAGCCCCCTTGTTGCTTCGCCCCAGAGCCACCAGATCAAGTCAGTGACATTCCTTGGCTGTAATGGTAATGCAAGATGTGCTTTCCAGGCATCCATGAGGAGAGTTCTGCTACCCAATAATCCCATATGGGGGACACTGGGGCCATCAAAACGGACTCCTCCTGTACTGCACAAGGAAACATTGCTTTTGGAGAAGCTCACAACCCCCAGCGTGGGAAAAACATCCAGGGCCTCATGAGCCTCCCTCTTCATGAAGGAGCCATCACGGACACAAACTCAAGCCTGAGTCAACGTCTGATACTCGCCCTGGCTTCAGAGCCAGGAGAACAGGATTCAGCGTATGCAGAGTGGGCTTGCCGTTCCCTAGGCCTGAATCCTAATCCTAGCTTGTGTTCTCAGAATACTCCTGGCCCACAAGGACTCCAGATTGGGAATTCCGGAGCCACAACACAGCACTCTGTCTGCCCACCAGAAGACAAACATTGCCCTATGGGGCTGCTCAGAAACCCCAAATGAGGAGCAACCAGCATGGCCCTCGACTGCACCCCAATTTAATAGGCTGCCCTGGGCACTAACGCTCTCTCTGACACAGCCTGAGCCCAGAACTGCCGACAGACACCCAGACAGCTGGCTGCAAGCCCAGTAAAATGGACCCACCATGGCTGTAGGCCGTCATCTCTTCCCAACCTGGATTTTCAGGCATCTGAACCTAGACCTTTTCTCCAATCCCTGCACCAGTTGGAACCTGATGCACAAATCAGAACTCATCCTTCCCCATGGCAGGACACCTAGCTGTTGGAATCGTTCAAGCCTTCAGGGTAGGATAAATTTGCATGGCCCATGAGGCTATGCCCATAATTCAGGGCCTCCTTGGGCACAAAGAGGCATGGTGACCCTCAGCGGGAGCCCCTTTTTCAAATAAGGCCTCTCAGAATCTGGACCAAACCAGAATATGGGGCTTGCCATGCCCCTAGGCCACCAATATTAACCAGAGGTTGGGTTTTCCAGTCGCCCTTACCCAGTGCTCTGCTCTGGAATCCCTCTTTTGGTGGAACAAATGAGGCAGAAAACAGGACTCCTCCCTTCCAAAAGAATGTCCCCAAACTCTAGGGAGCCAGGCCATATACAGACGGAGACCAGTCCATGGCCCATGAGGCCACCCCTAAATTCCACGGCCATCCTTGACACAAAATCCAGAGACAAAAGCCTGAGCGACTGCCTTACACTCGCCCTTCTTTCTTATCCTTAGGAGCTCCCCTCATGCTCTGTACATTGGGCCTGTCATACCCTCGGCCCCAAACCTAAGCCGAATTTGTGTTTGAACACTTCTGTCAACACAGCCCTGGCCCTCACAAGTTCCAGGTTGAGGCCTCTGGAGCCACACCACAGGACTATGCCTGCCTTCTCCAAGGAAACTGTGGCCTTTCCAGTGGCCACAACCTTACAGATGAGGAGAAACCTCCAAGGCCCCCGAGACCATCTATAGTGTAGGCCTCCCTGGGCATACAGGCATTCTGACACAAACTGAGCAACTACCTCCAATCAGACATGCAGAGACATGTCCCCAGAGACAGAAGATTGAAAGGACAGGCCCCAAGGCCCTAATCCAAACTCTAGCTTTGGTGACCAGGCGTATCTCCTCAGAGGACTGATTTTGAGTATCAGTATATGGGGGTTTTCTGAGGCACCAAATAGAACACCTATCGTCGCCAATGGGAAGCTTTCAAATTGGAACTGTGTCAAACCCTCTGGATAGGAGAATCTTGCAGGGCCCCTGAACCACCGCCACATTCCAAGGTCTCCATGGACACAAGCCCATATTATGACCCATACTCAGGAGAGTTTTTTTCAACTCAGGCCGCTGGGTAGCTCATGCCAGAGCCAGCAGGTCGAACCTGCCTAGTCGCTAGGAGCCAATGGGAATGCGAGGTGGGGTTTCCAGGCATCCATCCTTAGAACCCTGCTCTCGAGTCTTTCCGTTTGGCGCGTCTTGGAGCCATCCAAGAGGACTAGACTGTCCTGCAGGAGGAAACCTTGCGGTTTGGAGCTGCTCACAACACCCATGGTGGGAAAACCTCTAGGGCTTCATGAGGCCCCCCCTTCATGATGAGTCCATCATGGACACAAACTGCTGCCTGAGCCGATGTCTGATAATCGCCCTGACTTCAGAGGAAGGAGATCAGCCTTCTGCAGAGTGAGCCTGAGGTGCCCTCGGCCAGAAACATACACCTAGCATATGTTTTCAGAATTCTGTCCTCACACTCCTGGCCCACAAGCCCTCCAGACCGGGAATTCTGGAGCCACAAGGCAGCACACTGCCTGCCCTCCAGAAGAAAAACATTGCCCTATGGGGTTGCCCTGAAACCCCAAATGAGGATCAACCTGCATGGACCTCGATCGCACCCCAATTTAATAGGCTGCCCTGGGCACTAATGCTCTGTCTGACACAGCCTCAACCCAGACTTCCAGACAGACACACAGACAGCTGGCTGCATGCCCAGCACATTGGACCCACCCTGCCCTTAGGCAGTCATCTCTTGCCAACCTGGGTTTTCAGGCCTCTGAACCTAGACCTTTTCTCCAATCGCCACAAAGGGCGGAACCTGATGAACAATTTAGATCTGCTACTCCTACCCTCCTACTCAGGGTAGGAGAATCCTGCATGGCCCATGAGGCTACACCCATGCTTTCGGGCTGCCTTGGGCACAAACTGGCATGATGACCTTCAGCAGGAGCCCCGTTTTCAAATAAGGCCTCTCAGCGACTGGACCAAGAGCCAGCATATGGGGCTTGCCATGCCCCTAGGCCCCTAATCCTCACCAGAGGTCGGGTTTTCCAGGCACCTGTTCCCAGTGCTCTGCTGAGGATGCCCTCTTTTGGCGGGACACTTGAGGCAGAAAACAGGACTCCTCCCTTCCCACAGAATGACCCCATTCTTGAAGTTTGGAGGAGCTCACAATTCCCAGCGTGGGGAAACCTCCATGGATGATGTCCACTGCCATGAAGGGACCATCATGGACACCAACTCCAGCCTGAGTCAATGCCTGATCCTCGCCCTGACTTCAGATGCAGGAGATCTCGATTCAGCCTCTGCAGAGTAGGCTTGCTGTGCCATTGGCCAGTAACATAACCCTAGCATGTGTTTTCACACTTCTGTCCTCACAGTCCTCGCCCACAAGGCCCCCATTTTTGGGAATTACAGAGCCACAACGCAGCACTCTGCCTGCCCTCCAGAAGAAAAACATTGCCCTATGGGGCTGATGAGAAAGCCCAATTGAGGATCAAACTGCATGGCCCTGGACCGCACTCGAATATCATAGGCTGCCCTGGACACTAGTGCTCTGTCTGACACAGCCTGAACCCAGACCTCCTGACAGACACACAGACAGCTGGCCGCATGCCCAGACCATCGGAGCCACCATGGCTTTATGCCGTCATCTCTTCCCAACCTGGGTTTTCAGGCCTCTGAACCTTGACCTTTTCTCCAATCCCTACTCAGGGTGGAACCTGATGCACAATTCAGAACACCTCCCTCCCCATGGCAGGACACCTTGCTGTTGGAATCATTCAAGCCGTCAGGCAGGTGAAAGATGCATGGCCCATGAGGCTACGCCCAAGCTTGCAGGCCGCCTTGGGCACAAACAGGCATGGTCACCCTCAGCAGATCCCCATTTTCAAATAAGGCCTCTCAGCGCCTGGTCCAAAAGCCCACTTATGGTGTTTGCCATGCGCCTAGGCCACCAATCCTAACCAGAGTTCGGGTTTTCCACTCACTTGTATCCAGGGCTCTGCTCTGGAATCCCTCTTTTGGAGGGATACCTGAGGCAGAAAACAGGACTCCTCCCTTCCCACAGAATGACCCCAAACTCTTGAGCACCGGGCCTTTACCTGAAGAGGGAGTATCATCCATGGCCCATGACGCTACCCCTCCATTCCACGGCCATCCTAGACCCAAAATCCAGAGACAAAAGCCTGAGCAACTACATCACATTCGCCCTTCTTTCTCATCCCAAGGAGCTCCCCTCACGCTCTGTACATTGGGCCTGCCAAACCCTTGGCCCCAAACCTAAGCCGAGATTCTGTTTTCAGATTTCTGTCAACACAGCCCTGACCCACACACCATCCAGGCTGAGGCTCCTGGAGCGACACTGCAGGACTCTGTCTGCCCTGTCAAAAGAAACTGTGCCCATTATAGTGGCCACAACCCTAAAGATCAGGAGAAACCTCCAAGGCCCCTGAGGCCATCCAAATAGTGTAGGCTGCCCTGGAAAAACAGGGGCATTCTGACACAAGCTGAACATCTACCTCCACTCAGACATGCAGAAAGATGTTCCCCAGAGACAGAAGATTGAAACGGACAGGCCCCAAGGCCCTCATCCAAACCCTAGCTTTTGTGTCCAGGCATCTCTCCTCAGTGGCCTCATTTCGAAAACCAGCATAAGGGGTTTTCCTGAGGCACCAAACAGAACACCTCTCGTCTCCACATGGGAAGCTTGCTATTTGAGCTGTGTCAAACACTCCAGGTAGGAGAATCCTAGAGGGACCCTGAGCTACGGCCACATTCCAACGTCTCCATTGACACAAACCCACATTAGGAAGCATACTCAGGAGAGTCCATTTCAACTCAGCTCCCTGGGTAGCTTGCCCCAGAGCCAGCAGATGGAACACAGGGAGGGAGATTCATCCACGGTCCATGAGGCCACCCCTCCTTTCCACGGCCAACCATGACCCAAATCCAGAGACAAAAGCCTGAGCGACTGCCTCACACTTGCCCTTCATTCATATTCCAAGGAGCTCC
>PISX010035845.1:0-12533 GCA_004024625.1 Mellivora capensis | reverse complement strand
TAATATATATATTCAACATTTAACATTGCACTTATAAAAGAAAAAAATTAATCATTATATTATATATTAATCAATATATATAGGAGATTTTTCACAGAGGGTTGAAAGATAAAATTTGTATAATAGGAATTATATCCAGTGGGATTTTGAATAGTTATGACTATGCAGCTCTTGAAGCATTAGTATAATAAAGGATTGCTTATGTCCTTCATTATTCCAAAAATGATTCCAAGAACCCTCACATAAAAAAAAAAAACCATGACAAGCAAGATGAAAATTAAAGTAGGTGAAGAAAACAGGCTCAATAGAAAAAGAAGGAAAATTTTAAGAAAGGGAAGAATGTCCGCTAGAATTAAGGTTTGCCATGAAACTTATGGCATTAAATACTTCATATGACTAATCTAAGGAGCAAGGGAAAGAGAAATATAAGATCATTTACAGTTAAGGAAGAGCTATTGTTTTCCTTGAAGCAAACCATGGGTCTTCATAATGGATACACACTGTGATGTGTTCAACAAAGTACTCACCTATATCTTCCCAACAAACTTCAGAGAAAGCTCACTGCTAACACCACAGCAATCAAAGAGTAGGTTTGTAAAAGTAGTTCAGTTGTCCTATCAGGAACAAGTATGGCCACTGCTTGGTCGTTAGTCTGGTTTGACTCAGGGATAATTTTGGAATATCCATAGGGAGAGATGAACTGAGCAGTCTTCAGTTAATACTCCATGAAAATTCCATAATTGAATTTTATATGCGTAGAATAACAGAAATTCCAATGTTATATTCCTTGAAAGGACTCAAAAGTACAGAATTTTGAAATAGTTTATTAAAGACATACCCAAATGCTTTGAGAGTCAACTGGGAAACAGGGAGAGTTGATGTAATTTTGTAATAAAAAGAAACCTACTGAAGACAAGTGCCTGGGTAGACGATTTTCTTTGAATGAGTTTGCATTTATGCATTTTGGGTGGGCACGTGATACACTATTTCACCATGCTGTCCAGAAATGCTATCTGGAAAATAACCAGCTAACTCTAGACTAGTGGTTTTTAAACTTCAGTATACTAAAGGTTCACCTAGGAACCTTGTCAAATATGCAGATCTCCACATTTTCAAAGATTATGATTTAACAGATTTGTGTGGAACATACAAATCTGAATTTTGCAGGTCATTTGTGTACACATTGGTAAAACATTGCTCTGGGTATGGTCAATCTCTACTCTGGGGCTGAGAATACTGTAGTGTTAGTCAAAATTATCAGTAGGTTATTATTATCAAATTTTGTTTCATTTGATTTTTTCCCCTTGGAAGGGGAAGGTTTTGTCTCTTTTTTATGTAGGATTTTTATAAAATCATCTTTATACATTTAAAACTGGATATTCAGAGGAAGATAAAGGAGATCCTGGGGTAACAAAAATTTTTCTTAGTTAAGAATTTTCAATGAACCTGTACCTTATACCACCAAATTGCCAGAGAACAACTTTGTTTTTATACTGTATTAATATAGTTCATTGACTTTTACTATTATTATTATTCTTGGAAACTTCTTTTTACTGTTCACAGAATGCCTGAGGGAGATCATGTAATTTATAGTTGCATGGTTATAAGACTGAGAGATACAACCTGTGTCACTAAGTAGCTGAAAAAAAAATCAACAGAAAACAAAACAAAACAGGGCATAGCAGGATAAAGGAGGCTGTTTTGCTTCTGGCAATCCACTTATCTTCCTGTATATATTGGTGACAGTGGATCATCTGGTTATCTGCTTGAGTGGCTCAGGTGAGGAATCTGCATATTTGAGCTCTTTTATAATCTTTATTTGCCTTCTTAAAAGCAGAGCTGGTAAAAACAATGTCATGCTTAAATTCACGCTAAGAGCAATGACTGAATACACTTTTCCTTATCTATCTTAAACTCTGCGCTAATTTTCTTAGTCAGTTTCAACGTTCCATTTTTAGAGTCAAATACGGAAAAATGTAGACTTCTCTGACTAAAATAACAACAGGCACTTTATTAGGTTTGGGGGAAAAGGGATTGAATTAAGACAGATGCTAGCACCAAGGAGTTGGTATCTAGCTGTCGCACCTTGTCACTGGGCTCTCCACTGTTTTATCTCATCCTCTATCACCCCAGGTAATTTCTCAGTGTGATACAAGTCACTGGGTGAAGAAATCACTTCATCAAATTACTTTCTATTATCAGGGACTTAAAACTGTTATGTTTTGGCAAAAAAAGGGCTATTGTGTTTTTATTGTCAGAGTGTAGAAGTAACAAATGAAATCAATTTTTTAAAGGAAAATTTTAGACAGGGGATGTGGGAGAGAAGAAACAGTAGCTAATGAGGTGATTATGATTTTCTTTTCAACTAGGGGAAACGTAATCACGGGGGTTTTGTGCTGCTTATGCTGATGTTCTATACTTTCTTTCAAGGTGAGTGAGATGTTGGCAGTTATGTCCAGATAAGAATTTCTGAGAATATTGAATGAGAGGATTTCTTTCATTAATAAATTGGCAGTCACCTGTTTGAGAACGTCTTCAAACAAAATCTCTTGAAATAGCTTTAGATGTAGATTTGGTTATAGTTTTTGTAGAAAAGCCAAGTCTAAAAAAACACTGAACAATCAAGAGTTAAAGAGGGGGATTCTTTTCTAGCTGGGTGGCAGGAAGTAACTTTAGACCGAGGAGTAACTAATAAATGATTTTAACATTTAGCGTTACTGAGAAAGCTTGAAATGTATTTAAATCTTTTTCTAATTTATGTATTATCTACTTTAGTACTTTCAGTGATTTTTTTTTGGTGTGTATTTATTTGTTTTACTAAAATGTCTTATTTAAAAGCCAACCAAACAAAACCATGAGTTCAGAAAGATGTCTTACATATATTTGCCTGTATTTGCCATCTATGGGTTGTTTGGCAATTAAAACAAAAGACACCACTAATTTAACTATGCAAGGGATGCAGGAGGAAAGAGTTTTAGGCAGATGGGTTTTAAGATGAAATCAATTCATGCCGAGCATGGCATCTTCAACTGACACTTTTCATGAAGACATGAAAATCATGACTTTCCAGACTGACTTCTCTGTTCATTCATTTTCTCCTTTTGTAGAGGACATTTCTTCTCTACACAAGCTTTGTCTCTACTCAGTATTCATTTCAGATCCTTCCTCAAAACCTCTGCCCTGCTGGGAGACTTCCCTGGGTCACTCCTGAGTCTGAACATCCTTTTAACTCTTCTGCAACGAACATATTCCGTGTACGGTAATTTAATGGCTTTTTGCTGTCTCTGGGATTACGCAGAAAACGCATCCCAAGGACATACAAATGTAGGTGCTCCGTTTGCAGTGTAGCGGCTCTTTTTAGAGTGGAGAGGAAATGTGAGATGAGTACCTACCCAGGGATCAGGATGCCTGATAGTCCACCTAATTTCCCTAGTTAGCCATGGAAGTTGGGCTCCTCAGGCAGCTCTCCAGCATTGTTTAAAGATGAACTGAAACATTAAAAATCGTAAAAAGTTTTTAAAGAAGTTTAAAAATAGATTCGATTTGGGCAGAGCCAAAATTTGTGTAATTTAAAAACCACACAGTGAGTGGTTAGGAGAGGAAGGTGGACAGGAGACAAGGAAAAGAGCGCTAGAGAGAGGAAGCAAATTAAGGAAACTTCCCACGGCTACGGCTGAAAGCCTACTTGGCTGTTGGAGATTGTTTCTTTCTTTCTTTCTTTCTTTTTTTTTTTTAAGATTTTATTTATTTGACAGACAGAAATCACAAGTAGGCAGAGAGGCAGGCAGAGAGAGAGGAGGAAGCAGGCTCCTCGCTGAGCAGAGAACCTGATGTGGGGCTCGATCCCAGGACTCTGGGATCATGACCCGAGCTGAAGGCAGAGGCTTTAACCCACTGAGCCACCCAGGTGCCCCTGGAGATTGTTTCTTAAGGGGAGCGGAGAACGGGGGTGGGGCGGGTGGGGGGGGTGGGGTGTGGGTGTGGGTGTGGGTGTGGGTGTGTGTGTGTGTGATGGGAGGCTGCTTGTGATTGGTTGTTTCTTGGGGGCGGTGGTTATGGGAGAGTGTTTGTGATTGGTTATTGCCTTAGCATTTTGTTTGCGTGCACCACCCCGACGTTAGGACCCGCTCCCTTTAAAGGCTTTCCGGTTGGATTTAACAGAGGCAGCTCTTCGCAGACCTGTGACGCAGCGTCACAGGTGAGGAAAAGGGTGAGCATGTGTTCTGTAAACAGTAACGTGCAGTGCAAGTGCGAAGCCCCCCTGCTTTTCGGTCTCCGTAATCTGCAGCAAAAGCCTCCCGGGCGTGTGCCCTGCACAGTCCCTCAGAACCTTGTTCTCAGGAAGCCGCGCGCTTGAGTGAATGTCGCGCTGCCGCCATCTTGATATGCTTAACAATTCTGTCTTCTAACTTGTGTTTTGTAAGTGAAGGTCAGTGGGAAAGTGGAGCACAGGAGGAGGTAAACAAAATATGCATAAGAGGCATGTCCGCAGCTCCTTGACGCCTAATTACATCCAGCGCAGAATCCCCTGATACTTGGGGTTTAGGTTATACTCAGAGCCCTTAGGAGGGATCATATTGAGACGAGGCTAAGTAAGTGGCGGCCAGGGGTGGCGTAGAAACAAGCCTGATGCTAATGCAGAAAGAATACAGTGATGGCCTTTTAAAGAAATCCATAAACAGCCAAGGAACTCGAGCATACCCTTTCTTACTTCCGTACCTCTTTGCGATAACCGACCATTTACATTGAAAATAATAAAATGAAAGGAATAATAGGGTTTCCTGTATTTTGTCTCCCGCCCCCCACCGCCCCATTTTGGTTCTTCCTTACACGTCAGTCAGCCAAAGGTAGGGTGTAGAATGTGGGCATAGTGAGACGTGAGGGAAAAGTGGTAGTGGTGATTGTACAACGGTACGAGCGTACTAAGACCACTGAATTATATTCTTAAAAACAGCTAAGATAGTGAATTTTATGTTAACTCTTACTTAACTACAACTAAAAATACTAGAAATTAGTTTAAAGAAGTGGTAGAATAAACCAGTTGAGTCGCTTTTGTGGAATGTTTCCCCTGCTCTGGTGAGAATAACATACATATACATGTGCAAGCTGAGGTATACAAATTGCATTATTTTGTGATGCTGCATATGAGTTAAATCCTCTCATTCCTGTTTAAAATGGCATTGCAAAATATAAAGTGAATGGTAAAATTAAAATTGTAATTGAAAACATTTATAATTATGTTAAATAGCAAATAATAAACAACGAAAAGTTTAGAGAGAGACTGCAGAAGAATGGAAAAAATATGATTTTATTTTTAGAGGCATTTTTTCCCCTCTTATTAAACAAGGGGCCCTACATTTTCATTTTGCACTGGGCCCTGCAAATCATGTAGCTAATCCTGTTAACCTGCATTATATTTGTATCGTTGAGGAATGTTTCGGAAAATGTGAAGAATGCAGATAACCCTACATACATAGTTTTGTGAGGACCAGGTGCCTAGTAGAATGCTCAAAATAGAGATGTACACTTTAAATTTGAGCCTTTAACCCATGTCATGTTGTTAACAAGCTTATTCTGTGAGTGCTGTCGTACTGGTTTTTTCTTTGATTTATTTCTTGATATATTTGCTATTTGAGAAACATACTCAGCGTCTCAGCCTGGCATTAATCAGTGACAACATTTAACAGTGAAAAGCTAATGAAGCAGAAAGGATTTTAATTGTTCCTAACCATCTTTTCACTTTCACTAATTGCTTTGTGGGTTTTCCATACATCTTCTTTAGTTAAAAGAGTTCTCAAAAGACAGGAATAAAGAAAGAAAGAAACAGTTTTAAATTCTCACATGCCTTTTCAAGTTGTTCTTACCAATTCCATAGCAATAGAAAGAAAAAGGAAATGTTTCCTGCAGCTATGAAGACCCCTCACTGCTAATTTAGACATTGGAAGTTGGTCCACCTCCATTTTAATCACTCTCTCCATCTGTAATTCCTTTTTAATAACTATTTCTATAGAACTCATGTCTTTAAATCCTATGCTAATATTTTCACGTTGTTGATTACTGACAGAAAGAAGAAAGGAACACTTAATAGTTCCTTTCTTCACTACATTTCAGTTATTCCATTTTATCCCCTCCGCTCCTCCTTTTCTGCACCTATATCACCAACTCAAGTGCCTGTTATCTTCAAAGCTTGTTTGAGACCTGTGAAACAGCTGCAGGGAACCAGGCAGATACTGAACCTTAGAATCTTGCTGGGTTTTTTTTTTTTTTTTTTTTAAGTGAAAGGGTCGGGAGAATCCACTCTGTTGCCCACTTGGTAGGTCATTCCGAACTTAGGCTGTTATTTTTATTTTCAAGGGATATAAAAAATGCTTTGATATTAAGAAAGGTCCTATTGTTCTTCTGTCAATAGAACCTGCCCTTTGAATTGTATTTCTAGTTGAAGCAGTGATCCATCCACATCCCCTTTCATGATCTACTCTGGGACCAACAGCTGGCTTGAAAGGTACACTTACTGGGCAGTGGGTGCAGTTCAGTCTGAAGCTGAGAAACAGATTGTCCACAAGCCACCTTTATTAGAACCTGATTCCTGTTCCACTAAAATGCTCTACTTTGATATCACCAAACCTAGTGGACACTTTCCTGCACTTGGATCTACTTTGTAGCATTTGAACACTGACACCTGCTTTTTCCTCTTTTGGTTTCTAGGTCATTTATTCTTTTTAATTCTTTCTCTTTATCATTGTCTTTTTTCAGCTGCTTCTTTCCTCTACCAGTTCCTCTTAAGTGCCAGTGTTCTATAATGCTTGATTCTCAGCCCTGTTTTCCTTTTCCTTTATCCTATTTTCACTTGATGATCTCATTCAAAACCAGGGCTTCAACTGCTAGGTCTAGACTGTTGACCTGTTTTCAGCCTAGATTTGTTTCTTGAGTTGTTTTCTATATTTTCATTGTATCAATTAGGAACTGTGTCAGTGGTAACTAATAGGAAATCTGACAAATGGCTGAAAAAAAAAACAGGGCATACTTTTTCTCACACACTTAATAAGAAGTCCAGACATAGTCCTTCCCTGGCTTTTGCAGAAGACCTTCTAATCATTAATGAGCCAAGTTTCATCTGTCTTTCTGCTCCAGAACTTTCAGCTTTTGTCCTAATGCTTGTTTCTTCCTAGTCATGTGGCTTCTATGTCTGCTAGTATCATATCTGTGTTCCAGAAAGGGAACATGGAGGAACTGATAAGTAATTGAGTCTCTTTTTTTTATGAGAAAGCAAAATAGTCACCAAAAATCCCACCAAGCGTGTGTTCAGATATATTTCTGATGAAATGTTACTTGGCTATCTATAATCTTAGGGTAGACTATAAAATTAATTATTAAGCTTTCTTCTCCTATGATGGAGATAGAAGAGGAGGATATAGTTTTTGATAGCTCATCTACAGTTTGGGATCCCAATAGAGTTTTGGTCCATCTGTTTTCATACTCAACATCTCTCACTGGATATTCCACATATACCTTAAGCTCAGCCTATAGATTTTGGGGAGGGAAGTAAAACTTGGAAAAGGGAATGGCAAATGTCAGGTTCCCTGTTTTTGTGGTTTTAGTCTGGGGATGAAATTCATGTCTTAGTGTAGGGCAGGTGAAACTTCTCTAGAAAACCTCTTGCCTTTATGACCAGAGGAATAGAGGACAGAGTCTATGGCAGCTAGAGCTGATGGGAAGTAAGAGGAGAGAGCCAGAAAATGGAAGCCCTAGGTTTGTGTGGAGACTCAAGCTTACAACATTATAAAAGAAAATGGTATGTAGGATTTTGTAAATTGACTGATTCCAGTGTCACCAGAAGGGTTCAGTGAAATTCAAGGGTCTGAGGGTGATTGTAAGAGAGTCAGATGGACTTTCCTAGAAATCCTAGCACTTTAACTGGATTCTGAAGGATCCTTGTTATTTTCCCGGAGAAGGGTGACGAAGATGCATATCCATTGAGCCACCAGAATCAATAATACTGTTGGCCCCTGCTGCTTAAAGCTCAGGGAGAACAATATGGGGATGCCTATAGACGTTCCTAGAGGGAAGGTGTGAGTCCCAAGGGCATTTGGGAAACTCTTTAGAAATAATAAATGCTTGAAGCCTATACCGAGACTTCTAGACAGAGAATGATAGAAGTGTCTGATTAAGTCTCTCTTCTTTAATTAGTGACAATGTAAGTACATATAAATTAACAAGTTGCTGGAAGGTAAAAGAAAGCAAGGTAAGGACTCAGGAGAGAGAGAGAGAAACACTAAACATTGCATTTATTTGTCAGAGAGTATGGGTGCTGATAGTAATGTGTGAACTCCTCCTAAATGTCATGCTGGCCTAGACCACGCATGTAAGGATAGACTCAATGACTTTTCATAAAAATGAAAGGACTTAATTGAGATTTAATTTGCCATCCACTGCAGGTGAAACAGAGTTGGAGTTTGTATCTAATCAAATTAACTGCTTGCATTTCTGCTAAATCAAAAACATGAAGATTTTTCACAGCAATATAACAAAATCTAGGGACTCCACAACACACATTTTGTGATGCTCAGAATACAATCCATTTTTGCTTAAAATATGAAGAACTAGGAAAAATTGACCATTTTCAGGGGGAAAAACAATCAGTTGAGGTGAAGTTTTGGGTGTTCCATATGTTTTTTTAATTTTTCAGACAAGCTTTAAGTAGTTAATTATATGTATGCCCAATTTAGTAATGAAAGAATAGTTAAGCTATCTCAGAAGATGAATGGGAAATATAAAAAGAACAAAATGGAAATTCTTGGGTTGAAAAATATAATATCTGAAACTTTTAAAAATTAGTACATGGGCTTAGTAGTACAATAAATATGATCGAGCCAGTGAATTTGGAAGAAATAAACCCTAAAGATGAGAGATCAAATATATTAAAAAATAGAGGAGTTTTAAAGACTTGTTAAAAAAGTTCAACAAACTTAATATATAGTTAATCCGAATAGAATGAAAGGAGAAAGAGAATGGATCAGGAAAAAATAAAAAGAAGAAGTAATGCGCAAAACTTCCAAAAGTTTTTTTAATGGATATGGCATCCCTATGGGCAAAATAGGTGGGCAGCTAAGAAAGCTGCTGTTAAATACTCTTATGATGATGAATAATTTTAACATTGCAAGAATAGATGAGCTGAGGATGATTTCCCCAATAAAAAGCCATGATCCTTTTAACAGTTGCCTGAGACAGTTTGCAGACCCAGAAACCACTACCAATGTGGTAGCATTGTCCATATAAGGAAGGATCCTGTAAAACCATTGGCAAATATATATTGTAATGATGCCCCAAAAGGGTCTGTAACTATTTTCTTGGGTAGATGTACCCTGGGGAAAGAGGAATACCCAGACATTTTGAGGACTATCAGACATAGAGTTTAAGTTGAGACTGATATCTGAA
This sequence comes from Mellivora capensis, assembly GCA_004024625.1. NCBI lineage: Eukaryota > Metazoa > Chordata > Mammalia > Carnivora > Mustelidae > Mellivora > Mellivora capensis. The sequence continues at coordinate 3,098 of PISX010035845.1, read as the reverse complement.
AACTGGAGTGGACATCATTGATTGACAGTAGGAGTAGAAACTTTTGGAGACCATGTAGTGAATAGAGTCCTGGCCCAAATCTGGCTTGTAGTAGGTTTACTGGGTCCATATACCCAATCAGTGATCATCCACCTGGTCTCTGAATGTATAAATGGGACTAACGTAGTTGGCAGTAAGAATAACTACTACTTTGAGTTCTTGAGCTATGGGGAAATAACAAGCATTGTGAGAAAGTCTGCCCTCCTTTCATGTGGTGAGAAATAAAACACAGTATCTCATCCTTCTTGTAGGTGTGTGGGAGAAGTGTTGGCAGAAATTGGTGCCATCTTTAAGAATTTCAAGGATGCAGGAGTGGTATTACCTATTGTATATCCATTTAATTTATCAGTCTGACTCCTGCAGAAATCAAAAAACTGTTGAAGAATAACCATAGACTTAACTACAAGCTTAAACAAGTTGTAGCCCTAGTCATACATGCTGCATTAGATGTGGTATCTATTACTTGAGCAAATTAATGCTTATGGTACACATTCTTTTTTATTCCAGTCAGCAAAAAGGATAGAACAGTTAATATGAACATGGAACAGACAAAAATATACACATAGAATTTTGTCCTAGAGTTCTGTTAACTCTTTCATGTCTAAGATTTCTTGGATAGGGCACAAAGACATGAACTATAAAGAAAAAAGACAATGAATTGGATATTATTAAAATTAAAAATTTTGTCTTTTGAGAGAAACCATTAAGAGAGTGAAACTCAAGATGAAGAATGGGAGAACATATTCACAATAACATATTTGATAGAGAATTTAAGTCCGGAATAGGCATATAACTAAAAAAAAACTCGAAAATACAACAAACATGTCCTCTCCCCAACAACACAGATAATTGGTTAAAATATTTTAACCAACACCTCACTGATAAAGATACATAAATGGACAAAAGCACATGAAGGGATACTCAACGTTAGCTATCAAGGAAATGCTAATTAAAACTACAATGAGATATCACTATAGAAAGTTGATAAGTTGATAAGAAAGTTGTTAAGTTGATAAAACCGACTATTAGAAAGTTGATAAGACCCAACTATTGGTGATGATGCAGAGCAATTGAAATTCTCATACATGTCTGGTGCAAATACAGAATTGTAGGGCTGCTTTGGAAAACTTGCAGTTTCTTAAGTTCTTAAACATACATCTACCTTATAAGCCAGATATTCCACACCCAAGTATTTTTGTAGCAGCTTTATTTACATTAACACCAAATGGAAACAACCACTTGTTCCCCACCTGCAAATCCAACTACTGTGCAGAGACAATGAGTAGTAGTAGATTGATGGCTGCCTGGTGCTGGGTTGGGAGGGAGGGATAAATTAAAAAAGGATTCAAAGAAATTTGGGAGGATGCTAGAAGTGTTCTGATCTTAATTATAGTGGTATTTATGCAGCTTTACAGGTCTGTCATAACTCATTGAATTGTATACTTCAAATGAGTATACAAATTGATTTTTAAAAATCTACAGTGATTTCCAATATCTTTATGTTAAAGGGCAGATTTGCTGGTTAACCTAAAAATTCTTTTCAATTCAGCCTCACAGCTAATTGTTCTTGTCTCAACTGCTGACCCTTTTCCATATAAAGCACAATTACTAACCTTCCCAAGTGTATCATGCTCCTGCCCCGCTTTCCAGAGCTCCAGTCCTCCTTTTTCTACCAGCATAGCTTTTGTTGATTCTTTAAGAATCAGCTCATGCATCATCTTCTCCAGGAGATCTTCACTGGTTCCTTCCTGTGAATTGATGACTGTCTTGGGTGCTTTCATTACCTGCTCTCCCGTGTTCCTCCTCCCCAACCCAGCCCACAGCCTCAGCACTCACCTGTCATGTGACAGGCTGTGTTACTCTTGGCTTCCTTCTTACTTAGTCTGCTCTCTACATTTTAAATTCTGTGAGGACAAAGATTATACTGTAGTCCTCTTTCTGTCTTCAGTGTCTGGCAGAGAGTAGATACTTAGGTGTTTACTAAACAGCAAGTTTACTTGCTGAGTGATTAGGCATTTTACATCATAATTATTTGCAGTTTCAAGACAATGGGACAATGTAAGAAACTTCTGGAGGGAGAGGCTTTATGTCTGAATGTTGTGGAAAGTAACAGGATTACTTTATGACCTCTGCTTCATTCTTCCATACACTTTCTTTTTGTACTATAAAACTACTCTGTTGGGGGGGAGACAAGATGGCGGGGAACTAGGAGGATGCTCTGGTTCAACCTGTCCCCTAAAGTGAGCTGATTACCTACCAAGGAACTCCGATCACTCATGAAATCAGCCTGAGATCAAAATTCTACTCGTCAGGATCTCTACGGGGGCAGAAGACGCCAGTGGGATGCCAGGATCTCTACGGGGGCAGAAGACGCCAGTGGGCAGGTAAAGCCGAGAGCGGGAACACCGGACTGGTATCGGAAGATAAACAAAAGGGGGAGGGAGCCACCAGAGGAGACCCATTGGGAAGTAATACCCCAATACGAGAGTCCCCTAAGACTGGGGATCAGCATTAACTTGAAGACCGATAAAAAGCACTCAAAAAGAGAAAAGATTATAGGGTGAAATTGTGGGAATTGGAACTGTTAGGGACAGGGGCTTAAGTCCCCCACGGAGGGCAGACACCACTGGCGCTGAGCCAGAGAGAGTGCAGCAGAGAAACCAGGTCCTGGCCGCTGAGCTGTGAGGAGACCTCCTAAGGGTGTTTGGCGTGTGGCAGGGGCTGGGACCCTCCTGGAGCAGAAACAGACTTTTGCAGTCCCCACGAGTGTGCCGCGCCGCGCTAGCAGAGCCTGAGACGCGCTCCACCCCCTCCCCTGAGAGAGGCGCGCGGGCACCAGCGGGGGCTCTAGGACCCAGAAAGTCTGATCAGCTTGGGCCAGCGGGAAAATCTCTGTGTGCCTTCCCCGCTTGGAACCTCTCTGGGGGTCTGGAGCTGCCCAGACAGCTGCCACTTGTGGTTTTGAGTACAAGCAGGACACACAGGTGTCCCCAGAGATGGCGGCTGGGAACCTGCTCTGCAGCACCCAGAGGGGAATGGACTGGGGCTTCTCTCTGGGA
>PISX010035844.1:0-12536 GCA_004024625.1 Mellivora capensis | reverse complement strand
TTTTTTTTTTTTAAAGAAATAAAGCTTTAGAGGGGCGCCTGGCTCAGTCGTTAAGCATCTGCCTTTGGCTCAGGTCATGATCTCAGGGTCCTGGGACGGAGCCGCATCAGGCTCACTGCTCAGCGGGGAGTCTGCTTCTCGCTCTCCTACTCCCCCTGCTTGTGTTCCCTCTCTCGTTGTGTCTCTCTCTGTCAAATAAATAAAATCTTTTTAAAAAATAAAAAATAAAAGAAATAAAGCTTTAGAGAGAGTTGAAGTCTCTTTTTCATTCTGATTCCATCTGGCTCCTTATTTCACTGGCGTCAACCAGCATCATGTATTGTTAGTATTTCCATCTGTGTCTTTCTAGTTTTACTATAGAGATATGTATTCATAAACAATACATGATATCGATTGGAATCAACTGTAGGAATTATTCTGCAATACTATTATCCATTATTGTGTGTTGGAGATGTAGTCATCAATATCTAAATATAGATACAGTCCACTCAGTACTCTATTCTGGGAAAAAAAACCCTATATGCAAAGTATACCCAGTTAATGTACATATGAGTTGTTTCCAGTTTTTCCACTGTTATAAATAATGCTACACTCACCATCCTTACATGTGTCTCTTTGGGCACCCATGCAAATTTCTCTTGGGAATATTCTTTAAATTGGAATTGTTGGATCATGAGGTATGAATATCTTAAAACTTTATGAGATAGGGTCATATTGCTCTCTGAACAGTCTGAACTGATTTATATCACCATCAGAACTCCTAACACATGGTATTAGCATACTTTTTTAAAATAACTTTTTTGTTTATACTTTTTTGTTTTATAAACAAGATGTGTGAAGTGGTAGCTCATTGTCTTGGTTTACAGGATTAATGGTAAATAATCTTATCTCAGATGTTTATTGGCGGTTCAGTTATGCTCTTTTGTGAATTGCTTTAACAAATCTTCTACCCATTTTTTAAAAAAGTTTTTGTTTTGTTTTGTTTTTAAAGATTTATTTATTTATTTGTCAGAGAGAGAGAGAGCATGAACAGGGGGAGCAGCAGGCAGAGGGAGAAGCAGGTTCCCTACTGAGCAAGGAGCCTAACATGGGACTAGATCCCAGGACCCTGGGAATCACAACCTGAGCCAAAGGCAGTCGATTAACGGACTAAGCCACCCAGGCACCCCATCTTCTACCCATTTTTATAACTGCTCATTTCTTTTCCTACTGTTCTGTATGAGTGTCTTCTTATCTCTATAGTGGTCTTTTTATATTTGGATTATATAAACTTTAAATATATTCTCATGCCTGTGACTTGTTTTCAAAAATATTGGTGGTTAATTTTGGTCCACGGAAGTTTTAAATGATACCACCCCGAAATCTAAAGGAAGATAAAACTCACCAAAGAACATGCGTATTTTGCACTTTTTGTTAGATGAATACTATCCTCCTTTTGCTAATTTCATGACTCTGAAGAATAGCTCAAATTTGGAATGACCCACAGGATAGAGAAGGCAAAAGAAATAACCCTGTCTTCAGGAATATTGTACACACAGCAGCTGGGTTGGGGGAGGTTCTACTGGGCTAAAGTATATGGGGATGTAAAGTTCTTTCTTATCATCATGAAAAGGAATTGCTGAATAATACATCCTCAGACACTGAAGAAGACCCGAAACATTTTTCAAATCATATTATACTCTAGAGAACACAGAAAAAAAATGTTTCTTTGAAAGCTTATAAACCAAGTTGGAAGGATATAAATTTCATTTTTCCTGTGAGTTTGCATTTACCTTTCCTTGATAACAAGATGTGTCAGAGACCGCGTGTGTTTATGTCCCCTTGTGACAGTGCCCTGGCTGTTTAACTTCCTTTGACTAGTGTCCTTGAATTCACTCCTCTAAGATACTTTCCAACAATAATCAGTTAGACATCTGGATTGAAAAAAAATGACCTAAATAATAAAAATTACAACACCCCCCGAAATAAATTTAGCAAGAAATGTCCAGATGCACTCTATTGTAGAATATAAAAGATTTTAATTACTAGAGAGAAATGTTGTGGTCCTAAACAAGGATGGTTATTATTGAAAAGATGTCAAGAGTCCCCAGATTTATCAATATGTTTAACATAATTAGCAATAAAATACCAATAAAATGAACTGGTAAGAATAGCCCCCAAAACTCTAAAAACAAGAATAATACATTATAACTGCCTTGCCAGATCTTTAAATGTGCAAAACTGGTGCCAAAATGCAGTCCAAAAGCATGTAAAAGAAATTATTAAATGGCGCATGGACTTTTGAAATCAGTTTGAAAGGGATAGGCAATTCAGTATATGATGTGAATAACTCTTCAACCAGTATAAAGTCAGATCACTACAGAGGTGCCTGGCTGGCTCAGTTGGTAGAGCGTGAGACTCTTGATTCCAGTGTTGTGAGTTGAAACCCCACATTGGACATGGAGCCAACATTAATTGAATGAATGCATATAAGATCACTACTTCACATCATATGCTGGAATAAATTCCAGATGAGGGTTAATTGTAAAAAAAAAAATGATGCCATAAAATTATCAAAAGAACATAGAGATGTTTATCTATCCTTAGGAGTGCAGATGGCCTAAGAAAAGCAGAGAATGTAATGCGAAAGTCAATAGAAATAATTACAAAGTTTCTTCTTCGTCATAATGATGATAGGGCTGAAGGGAAAATTGCCATCTTGTCTTTATCTTTAATATGCAAATAATTTTTCTGTCTAAAAGGATGCCTACTGGAGCACCTGGGAAGCTCAGTCCATTGAGTGTCTGACTCATGATTTTGGCCTGGGTCATGATCTCAGGGTCGTGGGATCAGGCTCCAAGTCAAGTAGGGTTCCTCACCTGGAGTGGAGCCTGCTTAAGATTCTCTCTCCTCTCCCTCTGCCCCTCCCCTATGCGTGTGTGTGTGCACACACACTCTCTTTCTCTCAAAATAAAGTAAAATAAAATAAAAATGAAATAAAACAAAATGATGCCTACTGAAGGTTGGCAGAGTGGGTAGTGTAGAAAGAAGAAGGAAAAACATTCACTTTTTACTTTGTACATTTTAAAAAAGAAGATAATGTGTGGGATTATGGGCCATTTTTACTTTTCTTTCTCTGTATTTTCTAGATTTTAATTTTTCTCTAATAAGCACATACTACTACTTTGGTTATTAATGGAAAAGCCACCTTTTTTTAAAGTAACTCTAAGGCTTTAAAGCAGGCTAATGGCTAAAGTAACTAAGAAAGAAATACTCTTAAAAATCAATTTTAAAAAGCAAGTCATCTCAAATGAAAAATAGGCAAAGGACATGAGTATAATAAAGCAGCTCATAAAAGAAGTAAAAATGGCCAACAGGCATAATAAAATATACTTAATTTCACTAGTAATCAAAAAATACAAATTAAAACAATCCTGAGATATCACAGTGGTCTGTGAAATTGGCAAAAATTAAAGAGAAAGATAATGTTCAGAGCTCGTAAGGGTTTAAGGAAATGTGCTCAGGAAGTACTGGTAGGAATACAAATTTGTAGAATGGTTTCACAATGTAATTTATCGCGTAGATCAAAAGCCTGAGAAGGTGCTACCTTTGATCCCCAAACTATGTCTTCAGCAATTTTTCTGAAGAAATAATCAAACAAGTGCACAAAGAATGTTAAAGCATTGTTTGCCGTAATGGAAATGGGAAGCTGTTCAAATGCCCATCATATGGGAGAGGCTAAGTAAATGATGGCAAGTGTACAAATATGGAATACTATATAATCCTTAATGGAATATAGTATATAATAGAATACTATATAATACTATATAATATATAAATATATATTTCTTCAAATGGAGAGATGTCCACAAAATAGTGGAGAAGGCAGGTTATAAACAGACTTATAACACAATCACATTTTTTGGAAGAGTGTGTGTGTGTACACAGACAAAAGAGAAAAAACTCTGGAAAGAAATGCCCACCTCTGCAATTTTTAAGGTAGCTCTGTCAGGACGGTGGGATTGTAGGTGATTTTGTAGGGATTGTAGGGATTGTAGGGTTTTTTCTTTCTGCAATTTCTTTTATTTGATTTTTAATTTTTTTGGCAAGCATACATTAGTTTATGCTCAGAAAAAAAGTAATGCTTAAACAAAATAAAACACAAAATTCCACACCATCTGTGATGCACATCTTATCCCCTGGGGTGTCCCAGATTCTATTTGTTTGCCATACATGTGTCTCTCGTTCTGATTCGGACAGGCCTGTGATAGAACATAAGCCCCACACTGATGAGCTGAACGTTAAGTCTTTGGTTAAGTCTTAATCTACTGTTCAGTTGACTTCTCTGTGGTTTAGAGATAGGAAAACCATGTGCGAGGGTTATTATAGAAGTCAATGAGCTGCTGAAAACACACAGGCCACCCTGACTTCCATGAAGTCCAGGGGAGATCATAAATGGAAGTCATTACGTCATGTGTGAAATAGAACATACTGTTACTCTTCATTGGGTATACCCTCATATAGCAAGGATGCCCTCACAAGGACAAAATTGAAATTCTGGTATAAAGCTATGGTTTTTATGTATCCAAAAGTTGACAAATTATCAACTACTGAATTTAATTATTATTGTGTATAGATAGGTGTTCTGAGGAGTTGGCTATGCTTGTATGAGTAACAGAATCAAAATACATAAATTGATAAATCATTATATACTTATTCCATAAAATGTATTTTTCTTGCCTTTATTTCCTGCTTATTTCTACAACAGTGACCATCTTATCTGTTGATTAAAGGAGATTTTTACTTAACTCATGTGCTATTGACAGTATACCTGATGGGTAATAAAATTAAAGTGTAATTTTATTCAGAGTGTTCATGGTCTGCATACATTCTTGTTTTTAAAGTGGATTAACAGAAATTTTAAAAATTTAAATTACTTTTATTTATACTTTTAAAAAGCTACTTTTCATCTAAGTTATTTTAAAGGCAATATTTAAAAGGCAAATACAAATTATAACAAATGATTAACAATCTTAAGAATGTATGTAAATGTAGCTGAATTTTGAAATTTTTTATAAATTTAATTCAATCATATTACTTTAAAAAAAAATTGTAATCCCAGTACTAAATGTCCATCAAGTTATAGATGTAAGAACTGGTATCTTACTGAGATAGGGAAACTGAAGGACCCCATAAAAATCTGCTTTCTGCTCCTTTTCCTGCTGGGATCTATAACCCCCTGGTTACATATGCTTCATAGAATAAGTAATGTATGTCCTCTTTGTAAGAGACATGATTTCTTCAGTCTTCCAGCATAATAGATAACATCTAAGGAGGGAGTGGGTGAGAATGACCTGGCAAGCCATCATGTGCCTATTCTAGACCACGAGCTCTAGATACCTCAATGCCTAGACCTTCTGGCTCAGAAGAATAAATGACTTATGAAGGACGCCTGAACCTTTGTCCTTGTTCTAACTGGCTCCTGGATGCCTGAGAAGACGCGTATACCAAACCACAGTCCTCAATAAAAAACCCTCACTTCAAGCAAAGAGGAGACTCTCTCCTCTTCTTTCCCTCATCTCCCAGACGCTCTGTCTGTACCTACGGCCTCTCTATTTTCCATAAACCTGGCTCCCACACCTGCTGTTAGCTACAGTGTGATTTCCATCCTGTGAATAGCCAAGGACCCTCTTGGCCGGTCCTGGGGGAACCATCTGGGTCCTCTAACCTGGCCTGCCTGCGTCATTGCTTTCGTTCTTGCCGTACCTATGTTAGGAGTTAGCTGGACAGGTAGGTAGCGGGGGCCAGGGTTCCCAAGAAAATATGGAGTCAGGACAGCTAAGATAAAACAGCATTAACACCCTGTTCTGCAGCTTAGGACCGTACTCGCATTCTATTTCATAGCCTTGACACAAATGGCTTTTGCAAAACGTCCAAAAATAAGATGATTAACCATAAAGCATCTGTCATGATCACCGGCAAGGGGCACTTAAGACCTAAGCCCCCAGGTATCAGGAAAAAGACCCTCAGCATGTAGACATTAACCTGTAGGTAGACAGATATGAGACCAAAGCCCACTGGCGGACCCAGCACACCCTGATTGCTTAAGATAGTTCGGCAACAGAGCTCATAAAACCCCCTGAACTTAGAAACTCCGGGGGGTAACCTTCTCGGCCCCTCTCTCAGGGAGCTTTATTCTCTAGCTCAATAAACCTTGCTTGGCTGCCCACCACTCTTCCTGTGGTCTACCTCTTCATTCTTCCAAGCCCCGAGACCAAGAACCATGGCCACTAAAGGCAGAGAGTTCCTGCAACACCCAGACCACAGGTTCTTCGACTTTCTGGTCTCAAGACTCCTTTAAGCTACTCAGAATTACTGAAGACTCCAAAAAGACTGTGTTTATGTGGGTTACTTCTAGCAGTATTTACAGGTTAGATTTAATACTGGAAGTTTCATTCTTATCTTATCAATCCCAAATCATTTCTTTCCTCTGACCTGGAGGCGGGGATTGGGGATCCCTGGGGTCAGATCAGGCGGTATTGCACTGTGGCAGGCAGGGCTGGAGCAGGGCTTGGGGCAGGTGGTGGGGACAGCCGGCCCTCAGGCGGGGGTGCAGCTGTTCCAGGCCACGTTGGCCAGTGCTAGGCCCGCAGGCCACATGGCAGCTAGCTGTAGGAGCAGTTGTGTGCCGTCAGGGATCTTGTGGATGACATGCATTCAGCACAGCACTCGGGGCTCCCTGGAGCACCCGCTGGCCAGGGACCACGGGCCGGCCTGCGAGCACGTGCACCGCGATGCACTGGCCCAGCTTGCTGGTGACCTGCGCCATCTGCTGAGTGAGCTCAAAGGGAGCCTGTACTGTAGAGAGGCGCTGGGGACCTTGATGTTCATGGGGAACATTGGCAAGTTGGCAGAGGAAGGGCGGGGACTCAGGAGCCTGTTGACAGATGCTGGGCGGTAGCCCAGGAACCCAAATTAATACTGGAAAGTTTTATTGTTTTTGTTTTTGTAAAGATTTTATTTGTTTATTTGACACAGAGAGATGTAGTGAGAGAGGGAACACAAGCAGGAGGAGTGGGAGAGGGAGAAGCAGGACTCTGGGATCATGACCTGAGCCGAAGGCAGATGCCTAATGACTGAGCCACCCAGGCGCCCCAATACTGGAAAGTTTTTGAAACACAAGAATATATAATCACCAATTCCATGAGCTCTCAGCATTACATGTCTGGCAAACTCCGGAAAATTTCACTGTCTACTTGACAAAGCAGGAGAACCGAAAGGGCAAATAACATCTTAGTAGCTTTAAGAAAGAAGAGTTGGACTGCTCAGACCCTGAAAGAGTCTATGGGACTTCAGGGGTCCCAGAACCACTTTCAACATCCTACAAATTGAGGAGTAAAATGTCTAATGTTGCAACATGACCCTCAGTCCTCACTGCCGCTGTTGCAAAACTGCACTACTCTGTGAACACCTTTGCATCCACGAATTGGAATCTGAAGAGAAGCCAGAAAAGGGCGCTTAAGCATTACTGTTAAATGATACTTCATTATGCAGGCATCTATTGGACTGGAGGTATCTAAACAGGAAGGCTTAGGCAAGTTCACTTATCTTTTCTCTTGCTTAAGTACTTCGTCCACTTGCCCTGGGGGCCCTCACTGCCACATTCTGAGTGCTTCTTGCCCAGGTCTTTTCAGCCCTGGCTAGGGACTTGTCAGTATCTTTTAACTCAAATTTCAGTTCTATTCAGGGGTTCCCCTTCCTGGCAGTTTTTCCACCTCCTCTTCTTTCTGATGCCTTTCCTAAACTCCTGGGGGCTAATACAGAATACTGAGTGCGGTCATTAGTGGAGGAAAGTGGGCTTCTCTGGGCTCCTGCTAAAGCAGCTTCCCCAGCCCCCACCCCAGCTGACCCCAGGCCAGCCTTGTTTTTGACCCACACAACCCGTGCACCTCACTCCTGGAAACAGTGAGAGCCCATCTCCACACGGGGCCCGTGCTGCTCCACTCAGCCCCTTGGAGCTGATGATGCCTCCAAGGCGGCAGCAGTAGCCTTCTCCCATCGATGGCTTGGCCTCCTACTTCACACCTGCTGCTGCTTGGTCCTTCAGTTGCCCTGGAGCAATCCTGGAGCCAACTTGCCGCCCCCTCCCCTAACCCCTCAGTTAACTTTCTTCCTTGTAGAATCTTCTGGATCCCTTTCCAGGCTACTTGGATGTCATCAGAAACTTGGTGGTGGAGGGTGGAGGGGCGGGCAGTCCCTGGCCTTCTCCTGCTTACATCTTCCATGCCGCTGTCCTGTTGGCCTTCCCCAGTCAGCCCTCAAACCTCTGCCCAGGGTTCAGTTCAGACCATGGGGCCCCAGAGCTCTGTATTGAGGTTGGTGGCAGGGCCAATGAGGTACCCATTCTGCCTATTCACACGCGGTTTGCACACCGGAGCCATCAGCATCTGCCCCCTAAAAAACCAAGGTTGCTTTTCTTTTTACCTCTTGATTCGGTTTCTCACAAGTCCCCAAGGGAGCAAATGCCAACCTCATGTCTGAGTCTGATGGCAGAGTGGTCCAGGGAACTCACATTCCTATTCCTTATTCTCTAGGTTTTATGCTTTTTTCCATTTCCTTTTCTTCTTCTTCTTCTTCTTTTTAAATATATGAAGGTAATTTGTTCAACATTCAACTCAGTATTGCTTATTCATGAAGCTAGATCAACAAAGGATCTTTTTTCCAGAGGTTCCTTTGTGGCTTGGGGCGCAGTCATTGGGGTCACTGTAACGATTCTGCTGCCCCCCCGCAGACCCACAAGGAACAAGGTTCACACCGAGGGAGGGCTCCCCCCCCACAGGGCTGGGTGCGGCCACCTGCTGGGCTGTAGGGCTTGTAGCTTTAAGAAGGTCCACCACAGCTAAGATTTTAAGCCACTCGTCTCTCTTCCAACCCCCAACCCGTCTCCCCCCCATCCTTCCTGGCTTCCTCGTCCCAGGCACCCCGCCATTTCTCCCAGCCAGGCTTAGCCCCGTTCCCTTCGGTTTTGTTAAAGGGCTTCTTATGTGAGCACCCTCCTAACTTTCACACTGAGGATTACTTCACAGTCTCTGCAGCCCTCGGAAGGGAAGAAGGACAATAAAAGAAATCCCAACTGGAAAAGGTTTGCTTTGGCAGCTGCTCCAGCATTCTGTTGGGGGGCGGGGGAGGGGCAGCCAGCTCCAGCCTCTACAGCCCACTTGCCCTCACAGCCCATTACAGATGTTTTCTTTTGGTCTGGTTTCATCCTGCCCCTTCTGGGCCTCTGAGCCCCTACTTCCAGCAGGCTTATGTAAATTTCCACAAGGCCTTGGCCCCCTCCTGCCTCCCTGGACCCCTTTACCTGCTGCCGACACAAGATTCTCCTAATCTTACTCTGAGCCACGCTTGGGAGAGGAGAGGCTCAAACACTCAGAAGGTTGGTGCCCTTTGCTGTTGAGTTCTACGATTTATTTTAAGGCCACTGGGTTTTGCAGGAGTGAGGGGCTGAAGTCTGCCCCATCACAAGCTCAGGAAACACTTGTGAGCCCCAGCCCAGATCCTGAATGTTAGAGGGAGTATGATGACTGCTTTGTGCACGGGTTGCACATTTTTTAAAAAATGAAAGCACCCTGCCAACCAAACCGGTCACTGACAACATTCACCCCACTGATCATCAGCTCGGATCCCTAACTAACTTGCCTGCACTGGGAATTCTTGACCCTATTGAAATAATTCTGACCTTTTCTTGCAATGTTGGTTTAGTTTAAATGTTTTTGAAAAGGCCTAAACCAGAAAGCCCAAAAAACAGTCTACACAGCCTCCAGGATAAGTCTAGATGTCCATAGGGGCATCTGTCCTTCGAGTCAACTTGGAGATCTGGCTAAATATTGAGTTCTTCCCTTGATAAAACAGGCTCCCAAAGCTCCTTGTTTCCCTGCAGACCATGCAGTAAACTGCCAACTGGGGGACTCTTGCTGTCACTACTCTCAAATGGGTTCTTCAGGTCGTGAAATCTTGGGATACCCATTGTTCTTTCTGTTTCGGTCCAGAGGCTGCTTATCCCTCCCAGAAGATCCTAGGCTCACCTTCAAGGGCTACTGCTTTTCCCTTTCCCCATTGACTCACTCTCGCCAGGAGAGGCCAGAGCAGCTGGACAAACACCAAATACCCAAGTTAAAGTAACAAAGGCTTTTTCTCAGACCCTCAGCTTGTTGATGATGAGACATTATTTCCTTAACCAAAAACAATCCCACGGAGCCTAAGCCACCTGCTAAAAGTGCTTCCTGCCTGTCTGATGTAATTTGAGAACAAAAGCTGGAATATAGCTTCCTGTCAACTGCTCTGAATTGGTTAGGGAATAAGTTGTTCTGGCCTTGTGTTTCGTTTGCACTGAATGAACTCAAAAGTAACAGGGCAGCAAATGAGCCATGTGAAGTTCTAGCCACGCAGGATTAGATCGGGACGTAGGCTGCTAGGACAATTTCCAAGAGTCCCATTCTGTTGAGGGTGTGTGTGTGCCTGCGTGCGTGCGCACATGCATGTGTGGGTTCAAAACAAAACCCTAGAAATGTCACGAGAGGGTGAAAATTGTACTCACTAGATTCCTCTCAGGGAAAGTGCTGTATGCCGTTCAAAGGCATAAAGATCTTATATAGCCACTTGCGCTGCGAATTAGAACCTCAAAGAGGCATCTTTGAATAAAATTAATTGGTAAACTAACTACATTTTAAGGAAGATAAGTGCAATTAATTATGAAGCTTTTGATTTCCTTTGTGAGGTTTGACTGGAGCAGGATTGGGGGAATCGATAGAGGAGGTGCCGAGGCCCGCCACCCATGTCCTCCTACTCTTCCCTCCTGCCAGAGCCCTCGGCATCGGTCTCAAACACTGAGTGGAAAAGTCTAGAGTATTTTTAAATATTAACTTGAAAGAGTGCCAACATGTTAGCTTGCCAGGGGCCGATACATCTGGCCAAGCCCTTGGACCTCAGGAGTTTGCCGTCTCGAAGATTGGACGGGTTCGTACTGTGGGGATAGTACTGTTCCAGGTGATTTGAGTGTGTTGTTGTTCCAGACCTACCCCTGGAGGAATGGGTGGTAGGTAGGTGGATCTCAAAGCAATTCTGTGCTTTAGGGATAAAAGAAAAAGCAGGACATCTGTGCTGTAGTTCAGACAATTTTCAGTAAGCAACAAGTCCAAAGTCATTATGCTCCCTAGTTCTGTTGCCCCAGGCATCATCTCATTCTGGCCAAGACCCACCAGACACAGGTGGTTCCACGGAGTCTCTGGGCCCCGTACTTGAAGCTCCCATCAGTAGGAATTAGGAAGGCACATAGCTATGGACAAAGGGGCAGAGTGGAGGAGAAGGGCTTAGGGGATGAAATCCTTTCTCATGGCAGCTGGGCCAGAGGTAAGGTGGTCTGCAGAGAGCTGAAATGTGACTGGCCTCCTCTGTGCCCTGTTCTTTGGTTGAGATCCCTTGAACTAGAGAATAGCCCCGAAAAACTGCTGAATCTGTGTCTTTACAACACACTCAAGTCAGAACTTACATGGGGTCTTCTGCCCCATGTCATTTGCAATTCCTACTATCCAAACACCTACCTCTAAAGCTGTGATTCATTATTTATGCATCTATCTTATCTATTAACATGGATGTGTTACTTGTTTGCCCTCTCTCTCCAGAGCAGGATCAACTTCCTTCTGAGAGCACAGGCTCAGAGCAGAGCTCCATGCACAGCGACTCCGCTAGAAGTTTATGTTCGTGACAAACATGGTCTTGTGATCCTTGGCCTCCCTGCAGCCAACTCCGGGCCCCACTGAAATGAAGGGATCCTCTTGGGCTTTGCTCAAATTCTTCACTAAAATGAAAAGCGAATTCAGCGTAATACAGTCGGTCTTTGTTTAGACAAAAGCAAAGATATTTTGCCAAAATTAAAATGGAAACTTTGGAGTCAATCTTAAATATTTTTTAAATGAGGGAGTATACATGTGCCAATGCTTGTGTGTGTGTGTGTGTGTGTGTGTGGTTGGTCCTCAATTAGTGTCACTAATTGCTCAGATGTTCTTGAACAACAAATAAATACAAGAGAAGTTATCTTGATTTGGTCTGCATACGGGATTGGAATTATCAATCTGGAGAAGTATGAGGGACATTAGCCCAAGGAAAGTCACCATTAAGTAATAACAAGAAAGAAAGAAGGAAAGAAAGAAGGAAAGAAAGAAAGAGGGAGAGGGAGGAAGGACAGACGGGCTTAAATTGTTGCGTGAGAGATTTTTATATTAATGAATATTAATCTGCATTGGATTAAATCCACTCATGTTGTTTCTAGGGACTTGGTTATTTGCCGTGGTATTACTAAGCATCCCCTCAGTCTTACCTCTCAAGGCTTTCCAGTGAGGGCAGGGCCAGAACACCTGCATTTAAATAGCATTACTTGAACATCTTTTCAAACTGTGTTTTAAACAATTACCATTAATTAGAAGGGAGATATCTATTAAACAGTAATAGCAATGTATTTATGGAGGGCAGCATACTTGGCAAAAATTGTATTTTGTGCA
>PISX010035843.1:0-12542 GCA_004024625.1 Mellivora capensis | reverse complement strand
AGTGCCTTTTTACTTTCCCTATGCCTGCCCATTCAAAGTTTGGTTTAGATTCCAGCACCAACATGCCACTCCCAGGTAGAAGAACTTGTTCCTTCTTTAAATGCACAAAGCACTTCCAGACCTTGCTACTGCTATGGAATCATGCTCCACCCTTTACTGATGTACGAGGATCAAAGGGTGAATGAAACGAAGACCCTTAATGATCACCAGTCAGTCATGAGCTATCCTCAAGTCTGTTCCCCCTGCAGTCAGACTGATGCCATGTGACCAGTTCTAGCCAATAGATTAGGAGCAGCAGCAATATATACTGCTTCCAGCCCAAAGAAGATAAAGTGCCAGTGATACCTTCCCAATTTTTTTTTTCTCAACTTGGCTGCTGTCACCTTGGAAGACATTTGTTGAAATGTGTAGGGTATCCAGATAAAATATAAGACTCCCATTTAAACTCAAATTTCAGAAAAATAGCAAACAACTCTCAATGTAAGCATGTCCCAAATATTGTATGGGATATACTTACACTAAAAATTAGTATTATACAAAATTATTATGCTATTATACTATACTACTACTTACTGTATACTAGTATTATAGTATAATACTATATAGAAGTGTTATACATTATATACTAAATTACTATATTACTATGCTATTCGCATATTGAAAGCACATATTGTTATTATACTATTTTTTCTAAAATACTGAACTTCAGATGGAAATCAAATATTTTTTTAGTATAACTATATGCCAAGTATTGCATGGAGATACTTATACAAAAAAAAGTATCTACCTGAAATTTTATTTTTTTAAAGATCTTATTTATTTATTTATTTATTTGAGAGAGAGAGAGTGAAAGAGCACAAGGGGTGGGGCAGCAGAGGGAGAGGAAGAACCAGGCTCCCCGTTGAGCAGGGAGCCCAATGTGGGGCTCGATTCCAGGACCCCAGAACCACGACCCAAGCCAAAGGCAGCTGCTTAACTGACTGAGCTGTGCAGGTACCTCTGAAATTTAAATTTAACTGAGTATTCTCTATTTTATGTGCTAACTCTGGCAACCTGATGAAATTCAATGTCACAAAATCGAGGGAACCCCAATGCCTGACTTACTAGGTAAAAGAGAAGGTCTGCTTATCTGCCTCAGACCATATCACTGAGAAATAAATGTTCCCTGAGCCCAATTTCACTGAGAAGAGGGATTTAAATGTTACTGCTACAAAGGCTAGGCTCTCCTGACTAATATAGCACTAGGGAACATAAAGTTTAAAAGGGGGAGTGAGGCTAGATATTTGAGAGCTCAACCGGCAGGGTAGATGTTTTGATTTTACACTGATGTGATTGGGAAGCAGTGGTTATTGAGGGCACTGGAACAACCAGGGCCGACTGATACTATTTTATGTTTGGTTGCTGTTTGTGGGAGGGTGGTGGGTGTATATGGGATGTGTGTTGTGTGTGTGTGTGTGTGTGTGTGTGCACCAATGAAGAAGATAGAACAAGGACAAACACAAGGTAAGTAATACAAGATGGGTACTTTAGAAGCTGACAGATGACACTTGACCTGGTGGGTCTTCTGGTTTGATACAATTTTCCTTTTTCTTATAAAGTTTTTTTTTTTAATTTTATTTATTTTTTTGACAGACACAGATCACAAGTAGTCAGGAAGGCAGGCAGAGAGAGAGGAGGAAGCAGACTCCCTGCTGAGCAGAGAGCCCCACATGGGGCTTGATCCCACGATCCTGGGATCATGACCTGAGCTGAAGGCAGAGGCTTTAACCCACTGAGCCACCCAGGTGCCCCTCTTATAAAGTTTTGAAGAACTTAATAAGAACCTCTCTTTCATTAACTTTTTTAATGGCTGGATTTCTTTCTTGGGAAAAATTCAATCCACAAACAAGCTTATCTAGCAACCACGCGTAAAGTGGGACCTGGTTCTACTTCTAGCAGATCTGTATTAACTGTTTTCTGCAAGGGTTCAGACTTGAATCAATGGAAAGTGGTTTCTTTAAAATATCTGGTAGCTTTATGCTTGCTTTTAATTTGGTATTTCGTGTCTTATATTTGTGGCTACTGAAACTCTGAATTAAGGGGAAAAAAGTCAACTATAATAATACTTTTGATCAGGTCTATTTTTTCTCTTTCTTTATTAATGGAATTTGTAATATGAAGGGATGATACTGCCTATGTTCCAATTGCTGTTCCAAATGACTGATGGGAGAGGAATGACAAATAGTGAAATAAAAATTGTCATCCATGGTAACTGAATGATTTTCTGAATGGCATTTATGATGAAGAGGGGCAAATTCTGTGCAAAATTTAAAGGGGACAGGGCACTAATAAAGATAAAACTTCATAAAGCATTGACATCTAAACAAAGGACAATTTGTCATTACTGGAAGATATTTTCTAAGATTTCTAGGTATAGGTGGCACCTCCAGAAATTATAAACTTTTGAGGGGGACAAGATGGCAGGGAACAAGGAGGAGGCGCTGGTTCAACCTGTCCCCTAAAGTGAGCTGATTACCTACCTAGGAACTCCGATCACCCATGAAATCAGCCTGAGATCAGAATTCTACACGTCAGGATCTCTACGGGGGCAGAAGACGCCAGTGGGCAGGTAAAGCAGAGTGGGAACACCGGACTGGTATTGGAAGATAAACAAAAGGGGGAGGGAGCCACCAGAGGAGACCTATTGGAAAGTAATACCCCAATATGAGAGTGCCCTACGACTGGGGCCCAGCATTAACTTGAAGTCTGAAAGAAAGCACTCAAAAAGAGCAAAGGATCGCAGGGGGAAATTGTGGGAATTGGAAGGGTTAGGGACAGGGGCTTAAGTACCCCACGGAGGACAGACACCCCTGGCGCTGAGCCAGAGAGAGTGCAGCGGAGAAACCAGGTCTTGGTCCCTGAGCCGCGAGGAGACCTCCAAAGGGCACTTGGCGTGTGGCAGGGGCTGGGACCCTCGTGGGGCAGAAACAGCCTTTTTGCAGTCCCCATGCGTGCGCCGCACCGTGCTAGCAGAAATTATAAACTTTTTAAAAATATTTAATTTATTTATTTGAGACACACAGAGAGAGTGTGCATGCATTGGGGGGGAGGCAGAGGGAGAGGGAAAAGAGACTCCTTGCTAGGCAGAGAGCCCCACGTGGGGGTCTATCCCAGGACCCCAGGATCATGACCTGAGCTGAAGGTAAATGCTTAAACAACAGAGCCACCCAGGCATCTCCAAAATTATAAACTTGTTGTCATCAATTATGTCTGATTCAGGTAGGAAAAAGGTCTCAAAGTCTCTTAGAACACCCTCAGTTCCATGGTGGAATATTTATTCCAGTGAAATAAACATTTATTTCCTTTTTTTTTTTTAAGATTTTATTTATTTATTTGACAGACAAAGATCACAAGTAGGCAGAGGCAGGCAGAGAGAGAGGTGGAAGCAGGCTCACTGCTGAGCAGAGAGTCCAATGCGGGGCTCGATCCCAGGACCCTGGGATCATGACCTGAGCTGAAGGCAGAGGCTTTAACCCACTGAGCCACCCAGGCACCCCAACATTTATTTCCTTTTAACCAAGCAGACCCTTGCCTGTACCCCAGCCTGATGCAATTCTGGACTAGCAAACAACATCCACCTGGAAGCTATGGCCATTGTGCCACTGTGCCCAGATACATATTTACATTCTGTTAAAAAGTTAGTTCAGATTCTCAAAAAAACACCTCTTCTTCCTGTGCTGGAATAAAATTCCAGTTTCTTGTAAAGCAAGCACATCAGGTTACTTGTTTGAGTGACTGATTGAGATACCCATGAGAAGTTGCACAGGGTGAATTGTTTTTTGTTTATTGCCCCTTTACCATTTTGGGGGCACATTTATCTTCTAACTTAGTATCAGACAGCCACGGAGGCTACACAGCAGGTGCCATGAGGCAGCGGGGTGAGATGATCAGGTCCCAGTCTCCCTGGGTTCGAATCCTAGCTCTACCACATACTAGCATGCACCCTCTGGCAGTGTACTTGACCTTTCTGTGCCTCACCCTCTTCTTCTGTAAAATGAATGATAGTGAATAATACGAGTACCTTTCAGGATTGATGTGAGAGCAAATGAGCTTCTATAAACATGTATATGTCACCAAAGAGTTCCAGCAACATATTAAGCACTAACTACAGACTTCTTGAGAAGTTACTACTGTTTTTGTCAGTGTGTTTTATTCTGGTAGAATTTGTTGCTAAGTATGGAACAAAGCTTTCCTAGGAAAACTGCAAAGCTTTCCTAGGAAAACTGACATTTCAGGACAGATAGAACAGAATGATAAAAAGTGTTCATAATGAGACTATAATTTTATATTTAAATAGAAAAACCAAGGAAAGCCACAGATCTGGGGATTTGGACAGACTTCCAAGCTTGTTCTCTATTTCTGAAAAACTTAACTGATAAGCTATCTTACGATATTATATAACAAATTTGTGATTATAAATCATAGTCTAGATTATAATGTTAAATATAGCAAGCTACTCATTTATACTCATTTATAAGTGCTTAGTTAGGGATATCTTGAAATCAGAACTGCACTGCCTGTTTCTTTGAGGTTCTGAGAGTTTGAATCTCCCCTATTAAAAACAAAATTGATGGCTTTGGAGTGGTTACAAGGATACACAGTATTTCAAGATTTTATTGGAAAGTACTTGCTCCATCGTAAGTGTGTAAACTTTTTAGTATTACACATTTTTTTTCTAAATTGAAACACGTTTGCTGTTTTTTAATCTGATCATGAAAACAACACACTATATGCAAAACCATTGGAGAGTATTGAAAGAATGAAATTACTTGTAATCTCATAATTTAAAGATAGCATCAAATCCAGAACCATATCATACTTAATGTGTTATGGTTTCTTTTCCAATCAAAAAGTTATCATGGATATCATACCATGTCAGTACCTGGAGACACATGATATCATTTTAATAGTTATGTAGTACCTCGCTGTAAGAATAAATCATAACAAAGGAATTTTTAGGGCAAATTTCTCCATTTATTTCCCATTGAAAGACTTTTCAATTTGTTGCCCTTTTGTTGCTATCATTAAATATCCTGGTAGATAATTTCTTTATAGATTTTTCCAAATATTACCTTAGGATAAATTACCAGAAGTGAGAATTCAGTGTCAAAAGCCAGACATGTTCACAGTCTTTTGATATGGCCTCAAAATTGCCCACCCAAAGGCTCGTATCAGTTAACAAACGTTCCTCAGCGTGTATAATCAGAGGCCAGCAAACTACAACCACGGGTCCAATCCCACCCACTGCCTGTTTCTGTAAATAAAATTCTATTGGAATACAGTCCTACCCATCAGTGTAGATGACAAAACGGGCTCCTTATAGGAAATGTTTGCCAACCACTGATGTAAACCTTCATCTCATCATGATGGGCTCTCATGAAACACACACAGACACACACTCACACACACATATACACAGAGTTTTTCTCCTTTTTGCTAATATAAAAATAGT
Organism: Mellivora capensis; assembly: GCA_004024625.1. Classification (NCBI taxonomy): domain Eukaryota; kingdom Metazoa; phylum Chordata; class Mammalia; order Carnivora; family Mustelidae; genus Mellivora; species Mellivora capensis. The sequence continues at coordinate 7,051 of PISX010035843.1, read as the reverse complement.
CTCTTCAGTGGGATTTCTAGGACGTGGAGAGCACTGTAAGTCTTACACAAAATCATGAAAACTTGCCTTAACCTCTTTGTTTTCTAGACAGATAACTGAAATTCAGAGAGAATGACTGAGGTAAGTAATGTAATATAATTGCTACTGTAATCAAATAGGTGCTTGGACTCTCACTGAGTGATCTTTCTACTACATCCAAATGGTTCAGAAAGGAAGAAAGAAAGAGAAAGAGAGAGAAAAAGAAAGGAAGAAAGAAAGAAGAAAGAAGAAGAAAGAAGGAGGGAGGGACAAAGGGGAAGAGAAAAAGAGGGGGAGGGGAAGGGAAGGAAAAAAGGAAAAAAAAAAACTTCTGAAATGAAAACTATCCAATGGAGTTTTTCTACTGAAAAGCCCAATTTATCAGATTTTTCAAGAAATTTTTCAGGAAAAATTAGTGAAAGAAAATTCTAAAAATTTTTCAGTGTATTAATAATTTCTAAGATCTTACTGTTTCTCTACTTCTCTCTATTTTCTAATACTTTCTCTACCTTCCACTACTTTATGTGATTTTAAGCTGCGGCAAAAATAATACTGAATCAATGATCTTTAACATCCTGCCTTTTACAATCTGGTTGGAATATTAAGCTACAGTGTAAGGTAGCATTTCATTGATTTTTTTCTCTTTTTCCTCCTCCCTGGTACAATGTGTTAGGGCCACAATGGTACCTTGGCTGATAATTCTCTTTGCGTATAAAAAATATATTACTCATAAAAAGTATTTGCTCTTTCCATAATGATCATCAAAAATAAGCTATTAAATATCAATGGGATGATGAACAGTTACTTGATATCTTTTACTATTACAAAAGTTATTTGACATCTTTCCAACCTCTTTAAAAATTATCTCAATAATTATAACTCGCTTGTTTTAATGATCATGTACATTTTCTATTTTAAAGGAGTATTATTAGTTTTCTAGACCATAGAGGAGAGTCTAAAAAATAATGAATATTCTATCTTATAATTTCTTTAAAAATCAGATTACAGAACACATCTTAAGTAGTGCATTGAAACATTTACTGTGACAAGGCAGAGAATTAACTAAGTGATTTTGGGTCTCTCTATTTATTTGGTAAATATAAATTGTCATATCACATATGAGTTCTTTTCCATTCCCCCCCCACAAAAAATCTGAACTATGCAAATATTGTGGTTTTTGTTAGCCACTTTTTCTTCAGATTTTATTTTCTGATGTTACCTCCAGTTAGATTGAGAAAAGGTAAACCTTTGCCCAGTGTGTGTAGCAGGATTTGGGTTTATCTTCGAATGGTAACACTCGCCTCTCTAATCCACAACTTGACAAACAGGTCTCTCAGAGAGCAAGGAGAAACCTGATTTCCAATCTGTTTATTGCCCTCCTGTCATGTAACTGATTCTCCCCTCTGCCCAAATTCAGGAGACTCTTCCTCATTCAAAGAGGGGAAACTGTCCAGAAGATTCTTTCACACAGTGAACAGAGGCATTATCATTTCCCTTAGACTTAAATCATTTTAAAATATTTTTATTGCTTCTGAAAACTCTTATGGACTATTAAATTTTACCTTTACCAAGGCTAGTGAACATCATTTTATAGCTTACTTAAGAGATTCTCTGATCTTTTCACAAAAAAGCAAGAAAAGAAGCTAGTCTTTGACATAAATGCCCCTGGGGGATGCTAAAGTAAGAGGAATTGAGAATTATTCAAAATTTACAACTGTCAGCCAACCTAGAAATGGCTCAACACTTATTAGAGGAAACAGGGTAGTTAACAGGGAGAAAACTGTCATCGCTCTTGCCGTTTAAAAACTGGGGGTGTTAATTCCTGATTTGGGGCAAAAAATACCACCTACTTTTTAGAGTAAGTGACAGGCAGCTGGGTACATGAGACTGCACTTTTGGAGTGAGATCTGAGCTTCGAATACATTTTCGGAAGGTTTTCACATATAGTTGGTACTAAGAGTCATATTTTATATTCATTTATATTCATTTAGTGCTTCACAGTGTGCAATTTAGGCCCATCCACCTAAGGCAGTTAGAGGTGACACTGAGGGTAAACTTGGTTAGGCCATGTTCATGTCCCTGAAAGCCACACAGTGGCTATGCAGTTTTTTGTCTATTTCTCAGCTCATTTCCCTGAGATCATGTGCAAGCACAGGCAATTGAGTGAAGATGAGTTGCAAGCATTTGCATGAGAGTAATGAAATTTGGCAGCATAGGGAAACACGTCTGTGAAACTCCACAGATTGTGAAGAAATTGATCCCTCTGTCAAACGGAGATGAGCCCAAGGCTACATCTCTACTCCTTCTGAAAGAAATATCATGGGCATGCACAGAAGTTTTCTGCTCGCAGGCATCAGCCCCCTGATCGTGGCCATGTAGTGGCACCGCTCAGAGTATTGGCATAAAGAGGTACATCCATCCCTCCAGGTACCGGTTCTACTTGCTAATTAAGGCCAGTAACTTAACTTCTCCGACCTTGGTATTCTCATCTATAAAGTGGGTAATTACTTTATGTATATTAGAAAGCTAGGACAGAACCACACTGAGATTGTGTATATAAAGCCTTGCTCTTAGAGTGCAACACAGATTAAGAGCATGGGTAAATGCTAGCCGGGAGGACTGGTGGGAGCATTCTAGACACAACTCAATATGTCATGAACACAACAGAAAGATCAGGTAAAAGTTGGGAACAAACAAATGTTGTACAGAGTCTTATACAGTGAAGCCAAATGACAAGAAGTAAATTAACTGCCTAATGGAAGTTTCAATAAAGGTGACACATAACCAAATTAAAGGAAGAAAGAAAAATTCTGGAGTCATAGACTCCAGGGAAAGTATAACATTTAGGTTTTCCTTCCAATTTGTATATAGGAAGCACTTAATCTGGTTTCTAGTCACTTTATCTTTAAGGAACAGAGGGAATATAAAAGGTAGCCCCTTTACAATGTACTAGGAAACACAGCCCGAGGACAAAGCAAGATATGAGTGGTGATTTAGTGGAAATGAAAACTAAAACCTAAAGATATCTAATAGCTCATTTAAACCACTTAAGGGACAGTTTTAAAGTGTCTTTCCTTTTCACTGTAAATAAAACCCAAAGAAAGGGGCAGATTATTACGAAGTGGCAACTAGGTGAGACCCACAGAAGAATGCATGAGTTATGAGTGTTGCTAACCCTTTGAGCAACCCTACAGGGAAGATGATGAAAGTTTTTTTTTTCCCTCAAACTCTTTTAAGGAACAAACAATTACTTCTTGTGAAAAAACTCCCAAGTAAACTTGGAGTGGAAAAAAAAAAAAAGCTGTGATTTTCGTTTAGTGACTATAACTGAATATTCAAGGATCTGAGAATTTTAATGACTTTGAACTTTGTGCATGTGGGGCACTCCCAATGTCTTGTCAGTCTTTAATAACTCTTGGAGAAAATAGAATAACATTTCACCTTTTCAGAACACAGTGAAAACCAGCAATTAAGTCAAACGGAGCTCCAAGGAACTAAAGACAAGGCACAGAGTTCATGTATAAAAACCAGCCCAGGTACTTGATACCTAGACGACCAGATTCTATTTATTCTTATTTTACTCACAGTTAAAATGAGCTTAGTTATATGATTTTCAAATTCCCAAGCACATTAGCTTTAACAAATTAAAAGGGGCTAAAGAAGCCACAGGACTGGTTTAAGGAACAATGGGAATCACAATTTCAAATGCACAGGAGGCTGAGGCTACTTCTGTAGGATGAACATCCTATGGGCCACAAAGAGCCCCAGAGTTAACACTGCTTTAAAGCAGAATAAAGTCTAACATTCTAAATTGCTACAAAAGTTATTTTTATGTGGCATATTTACCTTTAAAAGGCAAGAAAGGGTATAATCCAATCCAAGAAAGATTTCCATTATGAACAGGTACTTTTGTTTTCTGGAAACAATAGTATGTTTTGTTTTCAAAAGGGTAAATCCTCAGCTTTGAAAACCCACATATCCATTTTAAGTCATTTCCTCCAAGTCCCAAATAACTATGGTATTGGATGCCAAATGGAACTAACTGAGACTTCAGTTATAATGTCTGTGATTATTCCATTCATTCATTTGTGTATCTTCTTTTTTTTTTAAGATTTACTTATTTATTTGAGAGAGAGAGATCATGCACACGTGTGAGCATGCCCATGTGTGAGCATGCCAGGTGGGGGAGGGGCAGAGGGAGAGAATCTTCCAAGCAGATTCCCTGCTGAGCAGAGAGCCCCACACAGGCTTCGATCCCCCAACCCATGAGATCATGACCTGAGCTGAAACCAAGAGTTGGACACCCAACTGACTGAGCCACCGAGGTGCCCCCATTTATTTGTGCATCTTATTCCTCTGTTATATAATCAAAAATTAGTGACCAGTGGGAAAGTAAGCATAAAAAAATGAAGAAAACATTACTTTCATCTTTAGCGTCAATGTTTGAGATAGTACTATGATGACCTTAGCTATTTTAAATATATTTTCTCATGTAATCTCTATAATCATGCAATTTAGCATTCTTATGTTATAGGAAACAAACAAACAAAAACCCTGATAATCACAGAGGTCACAAAACCTATCCAAGGATACACAGCTGGATCTGAATCCAGGTTGGGTTGACATGACTCTGTCTGCCTCCCAGACAGCATGTGCCTTCACTGCCCACAAGTCCACCCAAGTAAACCATTTGCTGCTTTATAATAAGACAGCATTTATAAAGTTAATTCTGAAAAAAATCCAAAGCCTGTAATTTGGAAACATAGATCTACCCATAGTACTGTCTTTAAGGACCAGACGAATCCAAATTCAGGAGCTTCTAATCAACTCTAATTAAATAAATTAAGAACATATCTTTTAGAATTATCTTCTGCCAGGAAAAACTTTGGCCTCTCCTGAGGAATTTCCTCAGGTATAATAAGGATAAAGATGCTTCTTATTTGTGTCCCTTTTTGTTTGGGTTACCGGGAAGCTAGGAAACCAATTACAGTATATATTTCCTTCAACTTTCTGTCAATGCTCTTAGTTTTCTATTTCTAGTTCAGGTTTATTGTATTTATTGTAAAGCCTATGCTTTTGAAAGTCACCTCAAGTCTTCTGTGGGAAAATCCAGGTTCGATAAATTGTACAAAGGCTGATATAATTTATACATGTGTTTATGTCTGTGATGGTAACATAAATGCTTCAGTATTTAGTTGATTATCTGTACATCCACATTTATCTTTATCCATGTTCCTCGAGTAAAATCCAATATAAGTCTAGAGTACCTGTCTATGATATGTGACAAACTGCCCAACAACATGAATCATGAATTACAATTAGGGTTAAACATCTACATTAGTTTAACCTGATGGATACAGACTATTTCTTAAGTATCATGGAATTACCTGCTATCTGATATTCAAAAGTTGTAAAACACGGGTACACACATACACAAACACACGCATGCACACAGACAGGTAGACACACACCGAACAGAAAGACTGAAAACTTGGCCAGTGTAATGTGTTAATAGTCAGCCAGGGACGTAGAATATGAGGATGAAATGAAAAAAGATTCAAACTCATAGTATCAGAGGTGGCATTTGTTTTCACTTGGGCTTCTAAGTGTTTCTTCTGAAGAACAAGAGTTACTTAAAATGACTTTTTTCCAAGCAATTTAATTTAAGGTGTTTGGGTGACTTCTCAGGAGTTTATGGTCGTTGCCAGCATATACGGATTTTACATCGCTGTTGCCAAGGGTGCAGGTTTGGAAATTAGAATGTCCTATTAAAATACTGTTCTTGGGGCGCCTGGGTGGCTCAGTGGGTTAAAGCCTCTGCCTTCGGCTCAGGTCATGATCTCAGGGTCCTGGGATCGAGCCCCGCATCGGGCTCTCTGCTCAGCAGGGAGTCTGCTTCCCCTTCTCCCTCTCTCTGCCTGCCTCTCTGCCTACTTGTGATCTCTGTCTGTCAAATAAATAAATAAAATCTTTAAAAAAAAATACTGTTCTTTTCCAAATAAAATAAAAGAGTATTTCATTTAATAAAGAGACTTTGGGACCAAAGTTAGGGTCCTAACAAACCATTCTAAATTTCACTCTTAAAACATATCAGTTGTGCATTCTGCTAACACAAATATGGTTTCAAATTGGGAAAAAAGAGAAATTATTGGCAAAGGTTATAAATGGAGCAGCAAATCAGTGATAAAGAACTTAGATGCTTCATTTTTTTACTAGAAAAACTATCTTTTAGCTACATTCTCCATGTGCTAGTTTCATCTTTCTTGCCTCTTATCCTATTCCCTTTCAGCAAAAGATCTAGAAATACCTCTTCTTATCAATACCAAACCAACCAAAATCTATCTGGAAAAATATATTTGGAAATTTAGGAAAGCTACCATTCTTTTGTGTTTCCAAGACAGGAAGAACACATTATAGTAAATAGGAAATAATAATTATTATTTTCCTTTTCCGCACCTTATAATAGTATTATGGACAACATGTTTGGGTCCCCCTAAAATTCATAGGTCAAATCCCTAACTCCCAGTGGGATGGTTTTAGGAAGTGGGCCCTTTGGGAGGTATTTAGGGTTATGGGGGGGTGGGGGGGCATGAGGGTGGAGCCTCATGATGGGAGTTAGTGTCCTTACCAGAAGAAAGATGAGTTAGGTCTCTGTGCCACATGAGGATTAACCAGAAGACAGCTGCCTACAAACCAGGAGGAGGGCCCTCCCTAGACACCAAAGCTGCCTTCACCCTGATCTCAGGTTTCCCAGTTTCCAGACACATGAGGAAGAAACGTTTGGTTTCTTTGGTATTTTTGTTACAGCAGCCCGGACTGACAAGGACAAATACCCTTTCAAGAACTTGCAGGTGGTGAAAGTATTAGTACACTATCTTGAAAGTCCGTTTAAACCACAACTCTATGATATCCCTGATATGAGGAAGTGGAGATGCAACATGGGGGACTAGGGGGGCAGAAAAAGAAGAAAAGAAACAAGATGGGATTGGGAGGGAGACAAACCATAAGTGACTCTTAATCTCACAAAACAAAC
>PISX010035842.1:0-12633 GCA_004024625.1 Mellivora capensis | reverse complement strand
ATAAAATCCTACCTTTAATGTCAAAAAAAATGTTTGGTATTCATCCTTTCTGATAAAGGCATAATATTCCATTGTATATATGGACCATATCTTCTTTATTCATTCGTCTGTTGAAGGGTGTGAGTGAAGGGTATCTAGGCTCTTTCCACAGTTTGGCATTTGTGGCCATTGCTGCTATGAACATTGGGGTACAGATGGCCCTTCTTTTCACTACATCTGTATCTTTGGGGTAAATACCCAGTAGTGCAATTGCAGGGTCATAGAGAAGCTCTATTTTTAATTTCTTACGGAATCTCCATACTGTTTTCCAAAATGGCTGCACCAACTTGCATTCCCACCAACAATGTAAGTGGGTTCCCCTTTCTCCACATCCTCTCCAACACATGTTGTTTCCTGTCTTCTTAATTTTGGCCTTTCTAACTGGTGTGAGGTTGTATCTCAATGTGGTTTTAATTTGAATCTCCCTGATGGCTAGTGATGATGAACATTTTTTCATGTGTCTGATAGCCATTTGTATGTCTTCTTTGGAGAAGTGTCTGTTCGTGTACTTTTCTTTTATGTGTCTTGTGGTGGGAAAGTTGGGATCTACCTTCTTGGCAAATCTCACATATGCAATGTCTCTACCTTCTGGTATGCATATTTCATCCTCAGGCTTGCTTCTGCTGCTGAAAAATGGATTGTAGTTGTTTCAGGCTATATACCCTGCACCTTAAACCTAGGACAAGAGAGAACATATCTATCCCCGGTAATTAACCCCACCCTTGTAAAAGTTTTCTACCCCTGTAAAAGTCAGTCTTTGTAAACTATGCCACCCGGAGCAGGTGTCTGGTGCTAAACCATCAACCTGCGTGGGGATGAGTAGCATCTGTCTGCTGGTTGGTCTGAAGTGGGAGTTGCCTGCCCATCCTTCAGCCTGTCACATTGTCAAGATTGTTTTCTCCCAAGGACCTCAGACTGATTGGAGTCCAAGACTACACATGAGGGTAGAGCCAACCAACCAAAAAAACATGATGGCAATGTGAAGGTCATGTGGTAGACTGTAAACTAGAGAAGCTGCCAGCTGGTCTCATCAGGAGAGAAGATTGGGGAAATACCACTGTTTCCATACCTGTATCCCATAATTTTCACCTTTTCCACCTCTCCCATCTCAACACTATTTCCAGAAATGTCCACATGTGTAACAGTAGAAGTCTGTATTGGGTTCCTCTGGAAGTTGTTCTACCCTGAGCCCCTCTATCAGCCTCTAAACAATTAGAACTAAGTTCCATTCTCCTAGTTCAACCCAAATAAGTTGCTGCACTAACAAACTGGATAAAAACAACAAGGGAAGTCATATTTAAATCAGGAGAACAAGATTTTCAGGCTCCTAAAACAGTGATGACCTTTTCCTCCCCACTGCTTGACACTCAAATGTCCCTGCTGCATGGTCAGGGTTTGAGAATGGTTTGTTGAGTTAGTTAATGAAACCTAGATAACTGAGGCAATGAATGTCTCCACCCCCCTCCCCCGCCATAGAAGTCATCAGTCACAGACGGTCCATCTTCACTATTCATGGAGTCTGTCTGTACTGATGGACCTACCTGCTGACATTGATTTGTAAGCCCCAGACACGGGAGCTGACTCCTGCTCCTGGACACATAGGGTGGCTCGACAAGAGTCACCCACCTCGGGTGATCCCAGCTGAGGCTGCACCGTGTGCTTCTCTGTCTTCCTGTGTTAATTCCCACACTGTAAGTGTGTGTCCTATCCATGGTCCATTTGGTGTCACATTTTCTGAATTATGTGCTCTCTCTTGGTGATTTTAGTGTTTAAAACAGTCACTAAGCCAGAGCTGCCAGGCTGACTGGTGTTCTTTGGCACAAAGGGAGGATGAGTCTCACAGACAAAATACCTTTTTAGCTAAGACTTACTCAGATTCCTGATGCAGAACTGTGGGTCATGAGTTCGGTGCTAATGAGTAAACAATGTAGTAAATCCAAGAAAAAGGACAAGACACTCATGATGTCTATGTGGAACCACTCAGAAAGTGCTGAAGTAACATCTGGATGCTGTCATAACACTAGAGGAAAGGGGGATAAGGAGCTATATTCATGGATTCAGAAATGATGACCATTTCTTGTTTGTTCATCTGTTTGTTTGTTTATAAAACCATCATGGACAGCAGAGCTGTGGGGCTGAAAGTCGAAAACACTGGCAAACACAGTACCTAAATTGGAAATGGTACATATTTCTGAGCTAGTATTTCAGTATGGGGAAAAAGAGTGTACAATAAATTATTTATAAAAATATATATGTGTAAATAATATATTTTAATATATATTATAGAATATTAATTGTTAATATTAATAATATAATATATATTTTTAATGGAGCATAAAATAAATTATTTACTAGAGCATAAAATAAATTATTACAAATATATATTTGTAATAATTTATTTTAGTAAATAATTTATTTACCAAATATTTAAATATATTTATTTATTTATTTTTATTTATAATTTTTATAATTTATAATATATATATATTATATATATATAATATATATATTAATTATATAATTTATAATTTATAATTATAAATAAATAAATATATTTATTATAAATATAAAAATATTTAAATATATATTTGTAATAATTTATTTTAATATATTATATATAATATGTAATATATTAATTATTACTATTAATAATGTAATACAAAATATATATTTTTAAAATATATATATATATATATATATATATTAAGGAAACAGTCCTTAAACAGAAACAAATGAAACCAGGCTGGGTAGTCATTAGTTGGCAAGCACTGTGAATAGAGACTCCCAGGAACCCGGCTCCAAATTTGCACCAGGAGCAATGGTTCACTCTCACGGACCCCAGGTCCTCAGTAACTATAACCCAGCAGCCCCGAATGCCAGGATGAACTGCATGCACCCTCCTTTCTGAATCCCACTTCATTCTAGAGGGCAACAGTCTTCTTTTTTCTGGATTTTCTCTTTTCCTTTTAAGGTCACACTGTCACTGCTACCTCTCAGCCTTCACATTTTATGCACTCGTGAATCCTCTGCTGATTTTGCAAAAACACAAATTGTGATTCAGGAAGTCTCTGCTGAAGACAAGGCCCTATTTTTTTTTATTATTTCTTTTCAGCGTAACAGAATTCATTGTTTTTGCACCACACCCAGTGCTCCATGCAATGCGTGCAAGGACCTATATTTTTTAAAAGCCTTGAGGTGACAACTCTGTTGCTGTCCTGGAGCCCCACAAATAGCAAGGGCCTGAATCCTGTTTTTATCTTTTACTTCAGAATACTTGGAGGAATAGGTCCAGTGTAATAGTTTATTAGCTAAATAATAGAAATCTTCACAGGAAAACCTGTTTCTACTTAGGGGCCTGGAGATGTCAGCAGAAACAGGGAAAGAGTAAAGACGTTGGCCGAGTGAGAAAACTTACAAAAAAAGAAAAAAAATGTCTCAACTATTGCAAAATGTCAGGGAGCAAAAGAAAAAATCTCTAAATTTGTCATAAATTCAACATGTATTTTCATTGAGCACATATTCCATACAGGTGAGACTCCTTGTCAAGGAAACAAATATTGAAAGGACGTGGTCTTTGCTCTCAACAATCCTAAGACTTAGAAGGGAAAAAGAACCTAACCAGGAACAAGAAGGACCAAGAATCAGAAACAGGTTAGCCAAAGTGCAGGTTAAAGTGGTGGAAATTCTCACCAGGCAGAGACTGCTTGCACTTTGTTTTTGTTGGTTGGTTGGTTGGTTGGTTTTTGTTTTTTATATATTCTTTTTTTTATGTTCAGTTGGACATCATAAGTTTTTGATGTAGTGTTCAATGATTCATTGGTTGCATAAAACACCCAGTGCTCATCACAACACATGCTCCATTTCTGAATCAGGAAGGCCTCACTAAAGGAAGTGAAATCTAATGCCTGTGACACATGAGTGTTGGGACTTCATTTTACACTGAGTTAAATTTTGAGATTTAAGTTCCAGAACCAAGTCAGAACAACAAATCTGACTAAATTACACTGAGCTTATATTGACAACTGATCATTACACAAAAATGAAAGACAAAGTTGCACACAGAGATTTACAAGGATGTCACTGCTGAGCTGGGCGTAGGTAAGTACCAGAGCCTGGGCTGCTGGGATCTCGCTCAGAAGGGAGGTCAGTGCACGGAAGTCTCCAGTGTGTTTTCCTGGGAGCAATAGAGGAAGAAGTCACTCTGTGGCAGGCAGAGGTGAGGACTGCCAGGGAGAAGGGCACTGGGAGCAGGAGGGCTGAGGACAGACTGAAAGGTGGGGAGACACCTGGGAAAGAGCAGGAAGGTGGCTCCAGAGACTTACCAGCTCTTCCAGAGCCACAATGCCAGACCTGCCAGAAGCACCACAGGCCCTATCACCACCAGGAAGACCAAGCCCATGGAGTGGGGCTGCTCTGTGGGTTCAGTGCACAGACAGTATCATATCTCATCCACCCAGTACTGAAATCTACCTCTCTGGTCCTCTTTTCTCTTGTCACCCTCTCTCTCACCAACTGCCCTCCTCCTTTCACTTCTCCCATTTCTCCTCAAAGATGGACTCTTCACCAAACCTGATGCATCCTCCCACAACTGTAGGACCTTCACCCTCAGCTCTTCCATTTCTTGAATTACTAATTGTGTATCCTTTTTGGTCTGGAGTCCCTAGATTCCCAAATTTTTCATCAGGCTCCCCAGCTTTCCTAGAGGAAGACCTGCCCTCTTTCCCAGCTGGGCCCCAGCTCTTTCTCACCCCAGTAGAGGACCATGTCCTGGCCTTCTAAACTGCTGTGTTTCACTCGACATGACAGGCCAGAAGCCTCCATGGCTTTCACATCCAAGGACACCTGAAGATACCATGTCCCATCAGCATGGGGCAGAACGTCACCTCGCTGGGTGCCCTGTTGCTCCTGCTCACCCCGCATCCACATCACCCAAACAGGCTTTGGGTGGAACCCAGAGACGTGGCACACCAGCAGCAGACGGCCAGGACCGGGACTGGGGCCAGTAGACAGCCAGGCCTCTGGGCTCACTGCAGAGACAGGATATGTATTCATAGACTGAGAGAGTAGATCACTTTAGATAGATACATCTTTCTACTTCTAGAAAACTTTCACCATCCTCCACTCTCCCTCTTGGCTCTTTCATACCATGAATTTGAGGGAGTGGTGCAAATGTATGAGTGCAGAGTAGAGAATTCATGAAGGGAGGGAGCAGGACTGACCTTGTCGCTGGAGATCTGCCTTTCCTGCATCAAGAAGACTTGAAAGATAACGGGGACAGTAGTCAATGATGAGCTTATGCATTAGTTCATTGTCTTCATGGTCCTGATTGAGTAATCTGCAGACCTGCTGAGCCCTACTTCCTCCTGTTGGAGATGGCCACCATGACATGTTCTGGAAACTCACAAGATCTGATCCTTGATGAGCAATCCTCATGAAGCCTACTGATGGTGCCCCAAAATCCAGCTCACAGCCTCCTGCCAGCTGCACCTGGAAGGGATCTGGAGAAGAGAGACTGTGAGTTTCAGGACAGGGGGAGTGAATAAGATGAAATGAGATGAGTGGAAACCAAGGTAATGGAAGCAAAAGTGAAGTTCAGGGGATTGGAGGGCATGGAGCAGTTTGGTTTGAGGCAACATTCACACAAAAGGGAAGTGGAAGTGGATGGGGGAAGAGGAAGAGGTAAATTATTGAGGAAGGAAGAAATGCTGGAGGAGAGAGATGAAGGGTGTGGGCAGAGAATAAGGAAGGGCTCAGTGGAAGAGCTGGGATAAAAACAATCTAGGATGAGGGGAGTGTAGGGGGTACAGGGAATATGTAGGCAGAGTTCACTGATGTGATTGAGTGTGGAGAAAAACGCATAGTTCAAAGAGTCAGTTCCATAGTGAGGGAGCAGAGGGTGCCCGCTAGGAGGCCAGGGAAAGGAGGAGTCATGGAAAATGCTAGTGGGAGACAGGAGAATACAACCTGTAGTCAGTGAGAGGAGTGGGAGAGAGCAGAAGACGTGAAACTTTTGAAGAATCAGGATCTGGCTTCTACCCTCTACCCACACGTGTGTGATTCAGATTTATGTTGGGGAGGCTTGAGGTTCAGAAGCCACAGAAGGCTCTTCCCTAAAGGAAGAAAGAACTCAAGGAGACACCTAAACAGCCACCTCCACTCTAACTCTGAGGGAATAGAACTCACATTCAAGCTGCCATTCATTGAAATGGTCATGAAAACACTGGGAAATTCCAATGAAGTTTGAATACAATGACTCTTCTGCTGTAATCAACTCCTCATTGCTTAAGTTGCCCTTGGACCAAGACCACAAGAAAATGAAAGCTCCAGTCTTGTTGTTCCAGCCATGAGTCTGCAGCTCATCCAGCCAAACTGAGGCAAAGTTTTGTGTCCAGGAATGGTTGTAGAGGGATAAGGTCAGGATGATTCGGAGGGAGATCGGCTCCTGGAAGACTGTGGGGAAAAAACACAGAAAGACTAATGAAGAAGAAGGCATTAGGAAGGAGAAAGAATGGAGAAGAAGGTGCCATGAAGGGGAACCAAACTCTGGAGGCCAAAAATCTGGAGGCCAGGGAAGCCATCGTTGTCTCAGGAGACATGTGCTGCTCCAGAGCCCCGAGTTTCTAGCCCATCCTTCAGAAGAGCACAAGGCCCTGGGGTCAAGATGCTCAGGAAGGAACCAGGCTGACACTCTCATCCCCAGGTATGTTCTGGGAAACCCACACCACAGTGCAGACACACACACACACACACTGACACACAAACACACACACCACAAGTGCACAGATGCTCATATGCACAAACACGCTTACACAAAAGAACATGCACAGATACATCTACATGCAAGTATACAGACACAGAAACACATATATACAAACATGCATGCTCATACGTATATTAAAACCCACACATACAGTCACACAAGCACATCTACACACACATGCGCGTGCACACACATGTACCCACTGGGTAGGGCCGGAGTTCTCACCATCTTCACTGTCACCATCTGGGAGGAGAACCACCAGCAACACAAGTTGCAGGAACAGCATTGTATTTGCAGATGTTCTTTCTGTCTCTTACACAGTCGGTCTTTGATGGTCGTTCTAACAAATATACCCCACACACAGCACTGCTCTTCTGACTTCCTTCTCCATATACCAGCCTTTTCTGAGTCTTTGTGACAATACAAATGTGCTCCTCCCTCAACCCTAGACAGCTACACAGACTCTCACTTCTCCTCCTAGTCTGACCCTCCTCTCTGGCTTCCAGCTTCTCCCTGTCACGAGCTTCCATCCTGCTACCCATCCCCTAATTCAGTTGCTACAGAACTAGTCCTGTGTGGCATAGTATAGTGACCCTACCTCTCATGCCTTTCCTTCTCATCCAGACAATAACCCATGGTAAAACATGACTCCTGGCACCCAGCCTTGAACCCAGCTGTCACTCTGTCTCTCCTGCCCTTGTGACACCACCTATATATTTCCATCCCCATCTCACTCCCACCCCAGCTCATTCACATCTCTGAATTCTCCCTGCTTGTGTAAAAAAAAATCAACCAGGTAAATTTGAAGATCTGGTTGGTGGTTGGTTTTATTAAGTGACTCAAGAATTAGGCAGCATCCCATCTGTCAGGTAAGAGGAACTCTGTGGAGTGGTGCAAATGGGAGGTTTGTATAGGAAGGAAGTTGACAAAACAAGAGAAAGGAATGTCAGGGAAGGTCACCTTTCCTTAACTGGGAGAGCAGAGGGTCTTACCACGCAGATGCCTCTCCTCCTTGGGGAGAGAGAGGATCCATGTGACAGAATACCTCACTGGTACTGACCAGAGAATTCTTCACTGACAGGTGAGCATTTCTGGGGGAGGTTGGAACTGCAGTTAGGTTATGGATCACCAAAATTTGGTGACCTAGCCTGACCCATGGGTTTCTTTTTAATGGCTACTCTATGTGCTTGTCCAGATTCTCTCATGATTGTCTGTGTAACAGTACCAGCAGCCACCAGTCCACTACTATTCCTAGGGAGGAACCAGGAGCCATCACAGAGACCACAGGACATTGAAACACCTGAGGTGCTCCTCCTCAGCCTGGTTTGCATTAATATGTATTCACTCGCCAAACAGTCACTTACCCACTGCCTGGATCCAAGCCCTGTGCTACACTCATGAAAATACAGTGTTCATAGTGCAGTCACTTGATTCGAGGAGCTTTTAGTCTATTTTGGAAAAAACCATAAACCAAGAACTATAACTTTTGGTAGGCTGAGTTAGTTTTCATTTGTTCGTTTGTTCTTTCCTTTCAATTCAGTTAACACACAGTGTGATATTAGGGTCTGATGTGCAATGGAGTGATTCAGGTATTCTATGCATTACTCAGTGTTCATGAGTATAAGTATAATTCTAATCCCTTTCATATAGTTTTCCCATTCCCTACCCACCTCCCCTCTGGGAACCAGTAGTGTGTTCTCTGTAGATGTCTATTTTTTCCTTTGTGTCTTAAATTTCACATATGAGTAAGACTTTTTTTCTTTTGTTTCTTATGTTTCTAAATTCCACATATGAGTGAGACCATATGGTATGTTTCTTTCTCTGACTATGTCCCTTCTCATCCATGTTGTTTCAAATGGCAAGATTTCAGGCATTTTAGTGGCTGAGTAATATTCTGCTGTGTGTACATACCACAGCTTTTTCTCATTATTCATCTGTCTATGAACACTTGTGCAGCTTCTACAATTTGGCTATTGTAATTAATGTGGCAGTAAACATTGGGGTGTATGTTTCTTTTCATTTTAGTGTTTTCACATTCTTTGGGTAAATATCCAGTAGTACAGTTACTGGATCAGGTGGTATTTCTATTTTTAATGTTTTGAGGAACCTCCATACTGTTTGCCACACTGACTGCCCCAGTTTGCATTCCCACCAAGAGGTCTTCAGGGTTCCTTTTCCCACACATACTCCCCACCACTTATTCTTGTGTGTTTTTTTAAGTTTAGCCAATATGGCAGGTGTGGGGTGATATCTCATGTGGTTTTCATTTGCATTTCCTTGACGATAAGTGATGTTGAACATTATTTCATGTTATGTGGGCATCTGGATGTCTTCTTTTGTAAAAGAGCTATTGATGTCTTTTGCCTATTGTTTAATTGAATAATTTGTTCTTTTGTTGTTGAGTTGTACAAGTTTTCTTGTTTTCTACAGGTTCTTTATATAATTTGGAGTAATAACCCATTATCAGATATGTCATTAACAAATGTCTATCACATTCAGTAGACTGTCTTTCAGTTTTGTTGATTGTTTCCCTTCCTGTGCACAAGCTTTTTATTTTGATGTAGTTCCAATAGTTTACTTTTGCTTTTCTTTCCCTAGCCTCAGAAGACATTTAGAAAAATGTTGCTGGGGCCAATGTCAGAGACCTTTCCACCTGTTCTATCTTCTGTGAATTTTATGATTCAAGTTTGATATTTAAGTCCTTAATCCCACTTGGAGTTTACTTTGTGAATAGTATAAGAAAGTGACCCAGTTTCATTCTTTAACCTTAGAGCTGTCCAGTATTCCCAACACCATTTTTTGAATTTAAATTCAATTAGCCTACCTATAACACATTATTAGTTTTTGTATGATGTTCAATGATTCATTAGTTGTGTATAACACCCGGAGCTCATCATAACACATGTCCTCCCTACTGCCCATCACCCAGTAACCCTATCACCCCACCCACCTCCCTTTCCACAACCCTCAGTTTTTTCCTGGAGTCAAGAGTCTCATATGGTTTGTCTCCCTCTTTTTTTTCTTCCTTTTTTTTTAACTTTAATTTTTCAGTATTCCAAGATTCATTGTTTTTCTTCCTCCCCTTTAGGTTTTCCTCCCTTTTCCTATTGTCCTCTGTGCTACTCCTTATGTTCTACATATGAGTAAAACCATATGATAACCATCTTTCTCTTACTGACTTATTTCACTTAGTATAATCCCCTCCAGTTCCATCCATGTCAATGTAAATTGTAGATATTCATCCTTTCTGATGGATGAGTAATATTTCACTGTATATATGAACCACATCTTCTTTATCCATTCATCTGTTGAAGGACATCTTGACTCCTTCTATAGTTTGGCTACTGTGGACATTGCTGTGAACATTGGAGTACATGTGCCCCTTCTTTTCACTACATCTGTATCTTTGGGGTAAATACCCAGTAATCCAATTGCTAGGTCATAGGATACTTAGGAATAAACCTAACAAAAAGGTTAAAAAATTATGTACTCCAGAAACTACAGAACATGTATGATAGAAATTGAGGAAGACACAAAGAGATGGGAAAATATGCCTTGCTCATGGATTAGAAGAATAAACATTGTTAAAATGACTATGCTGCCCAGAGCAAACCAATACCACTTTCTTTTTTTATGTTCAATAGTCAACATATAGTACATCATGACCAACACAATTTCCAGCGCAGTTGAAAAGACTGTCTTTTTCCCATTGCATAGTCTTGCCTCCTTTGTCAAAGATTCAATGTCCATAAAATGAGCTCTCTACTATGTTCCATTGACGTATGTTCCTATTTTTCTTTTTCAAGATTGCTTTGCCCATTCAGTCTTTTGTGGTTCCATACAAAGTTTAGGATTGCTTGCTCTCATTTGATGAAAATGGTGTTGGTATTTGATAGGCACTGTATTAAATCTGTAGATTGCTTTAGATAGACTAGACATGTTAATAATATTCGTTCTTCCAAACCATAAGCATGGAATATCTTTCCATTTCTTTGTGTCATCCTCATTTTTTTTTCAGGAATGCTTTATAGTTTTAAAAATATAGTTCTTTTTTCTCTTTCGTTAACTGTCTTCTTAGGTATTTTATTATTTGGGTGTGATTATAAATGGGATGGTTGTATGAATTTCTCTTTCTACTACATCATTATTATTATTGTATAGAAATGCAAGAGATTTCTATATTGATTTTGTACCCTGAGTCCTTACTGAATCAGTTCTAGTAGTGGTTTTTTTTAGTTGGGGGGGGGATTAGGGTTTTAGGCAAATAGTGAAAGTTTTATTTCTTCCTTACCAATTTTGATGCCTTGTATTCTTTCCTACTATCTGATTGCTGTGGCTGAGACATTCAGTACTATGTTCAATAAAAGCAGTGAAAGAGGACATCCTCGTTTTCTCCTTAACTTAGGGGAAAGCTCTCAGTTTTTTACCACTGAGGATGTTGTTAGCTATGGGTTTTTCATATGTGACCTTCATCATATTGAGTTACGTTACCTCTAGACCTATTTTGTTGAGGATTTTTAACATAATAGATATTGTGCTTTGCCAGATAACTTTTCAGCATCTACTGAAATGATCGTATAGTCGTACTTTCTCTTGTCATGTATGATGGTGCTTGATTTGTGAATTTAGAAAAACATCTGTAGCTCAGGAATAAATTTCACTTGATGGAGGTGAATGATTTTTTTAATGTATTGTTGGATGCAGTTTGCTGATATTTTGTTATGGATTTTTCCACCATTTTCATTCGAATTATCGCCCTGTAGTTCTCTTTTTGTAGAGTCTTTACCTGGTTTTTGTATCAGGGTACTGCTGGCCTCATAGAATGGATTTGGAAGCATTCCTTCCTCTTTCCATTTTAAGAGTTTGAGAAGAATTTGTTTTAACTCCTCTTAAATGTTTGGTAAATCTTTGAAGCCTCTGCTCCTGAAATTTTGTTTTTTGGGAGTTTTTTCATTATTGATTCAATTTCACTGCTGGTAATTAGTGTTCAAATTTTCTATTTTTTTTCCATTTCAGTTTCAGGAGGCTATAAGTTTCTGGGAATCTGACCATTTCATGTTGGTTGTCCAATTTCTTGGCAAAAATATTTCTATATTCTCTTACAATCTTTTGTATTTCTTTGATATTAGTAGTTATTTCTTCTCTCTCATCTCTGATTTTATTTGAAATATATCTCTCTCTCTTCTTCTTCTTCTTCTTTTTTTTTTTTTAATGAGCCTGGCTAAATGTTTATCAATTATGTTGATCGTTTCTAAGAACTTGTCCCTGGTTTTACTGATCTTTACATTTGTGGATTTTTGTTTGTTTGTTTTCCTTAGTCTCTATATCATTTATTTCTGCTCTGATCTTTATTATTTCCTTTTTTCTATTGCTTTTGGGTTTTATTTATTCTTCTTTTTCTAGCTCCTTTAGTCATACAGTTAGTTTGTTTATTTGAGATTTTTCCTGCTTCTTGAGGTAGGCCTCTATTGCTATAAACTTTCCTCTTAGAACAGCTTTTGCAGATTCCCAAAGATTTTGGATAATTGTGTGGTTTTTTTTTATAAAATATTTTATTTATTTATTTGACAGACAGAGATCACAAGTAGGCAGAGAGGCAGGCAGAGAGAGAGAGAGGAGGAAGCAGGCTCCCTGGTGAGCAGAGAACCCGATGCAGGACTCAATCCCAGGACCCTGGGATCATGACCTGAGCCGAAGGCAGAGGCTTTAAACCACTGAGCCACCAAGGCGCCCTGGATCATTGTGTTTGTTTGTTTGTTTTAATTTTTATTTTTTATAAACATATTTTTATCCCCAGGGGTACATGTCTGTGAATTGCCAGGTTTACACACTTC
>PISX010035841.1:0-12534 GCA_004024625.1 Mellivora capensis | reverse complement strand
CAGTCAGTGTCGGCAGACACACCAGCTCCCACCGATCCCCAGGGAAGATGATGGGAGACAAATCAGTGGTCTTCCGCAGGGCCCAGGGCACCAGAGGTGGAGGGGGGCAGAGGGAGCTCTTGCTTCTGCTTTATTTTCCCCTCAGAAAACTCAGCTTCAAATACGGCCTAATCACCTTTTGTCAAGTAGAGAACATAAAGGGGAAGAAGGTGAACTGTGGGACACACACTGTGTGGGCTCGAATTCTGGACCCACCACTGCTCGTGCAAAGTTACTTAACCTTTCTGTGATTTGGTTTCCTCGGAGATAAAATGGGGATCATCGTAATGATCATTGTTATTGTTCGTGTTAAATGAGTTGGTACAGACAAAACCCGAGTCTATTGTGTGTCATATATTAAGCACATGATAAATGTTTGCTGCCATTATTATATCCTCCTAGTATTAAACAGGATGGTGAATAAGGGCTCTGATTCTGATTCTCTGAATAAAGCTCTGGTCAGGCCCAGACACTTGCTAGCTGTGTGACCTAGGTCAACTTATCTGACCTGCTCTAGCTTCTGTTTCAACAACTACAAAATGGCATCAATGCCCGTATCTTCCTCACTGGGCTGTTTTAAAAGTCAGATGAAATAATGGATGTAAAGCAATTAACACAGGACCTGATGGAAAGTTATGGCTTCATAATTGTTAACTGTCTTTATTATCATTTAATGAAGTGGGCCTGACTTTAGAGCAAAAGTAAGATTTGAGAATGTTTAATGTATTTTCCCTGAAGGTATAAAAAGGACTCCTTTCCTGAGTCAAAGATCAAAGTACATAACTTCTTCAATTTCCTGCCTTCAACTGAGTTGACAAAAGCTTATAGCATACTCCACTTGACAGAGGCAAAGGCCCAAGAGGGGAACAAAAGGTGGGGGTGTTTCTCCAGCAGCGCGGCCCAGGCCTGCCTCCAGGTGGCAGCATTTTAGCATGTTGAACTTCAGGAAACCCTGGGTCAGAAACTCCAGTTTCATCCACCTAAACCAAGGGTCATGGTGATGTTTATCTGTGAGAGCTGCTGAAGGTCTCAGACACACTAGAAATTGCCTCTGGGGGGGAAGTTTGGGACATAGACAGGACTAGAGAGTAAGTAGGGCCACAACTAGGATGTGCAGGGTCCCTCTCTGTATTAATCAGTTGAGTCACCCCAAATCAGTGTGCCCCTTTCTGGAGGCCCAATCTTATGCCAAAAAGAAGAAGAAGGGAAAGAAAAAATTACACTCACCCCAGGAGTGACCACTGGCCAGGCAGGTCCTTCCTGGAACCAGGTTCTGGTCACCGGGGTGCAGGACACCCCCATCAGTCTTAAGTCACCCTGCCTGGATGGCACTGCCAGCCCCCTGTCACCCCAGTCCCACTGCCAGAGAGGGCCTTGAACATGAGAAACCAGAGGAAGGCATTCCAGAGCATGGAAGGGCTTTGGGTGGGAAGGAGGCCTACTGGGAGCCGGGGTAGCTGGTCTAAGATGATAAAGGAGAAAATAAAGGAAGTGTGGGGTGGTGTGGGAGAAAAGGGAAAAAGGCAAAAATGAGGAGGGGTATCCCACATAATCTCCCAGGCCCACCCAAGTGCCTTATGTGGCCTGCCTCCTCCTTATTCTGAACAGCAGGCCAAACACGCCCTCCTGTAATCCAAAGGTATTACCAGTTTGGAACTAAGGACAGCCCAGTCACACATAATTTGTTTCTGAAAACTTTGGTTCACATTTCAAATCTCTTCTAAATAGGTTGTTTACCAAAGAGAAAAAAATCTAAGAAATTGGGAGCTAAGAGTCTTATCGGGAGGGAAAACAAAGATGAGCATGTTGTCTGAGATCAGGGAGGTGGTTCCATAAGCCCTTCCAGGCTCTGTGCCTGGGGACATTAGTCGGAGTGGGAAGGTAGATCAGGATGGAGACAGAGAAGACAAGGCCGCCCCAGTAAGAAAAAAAGTCTGACACACTGGCCTGAGCAGAGCTAGGGAGCGTCAGCTGTCACCATATTTGGGGGACCCTCAGATCCAACTGCTCCTCTCTCCTTGAATGGATGGGACACTATGGAATAGAGTCTCTTCATCGACAGGACACTGAGGAACAGACCTCCAAGGCTGCTGATACCCCACGGGCACCAGGCTGGTGACAGAAAGGCATCCACGCTGGGTCTCCTTATCACTGATCCTAGAAACTGGATCCTAGAAATCCAGTTCCTAGGAAAGCGAGGTGGGAAGGAAATTCTGGTGTCGCCTAGTTCAGGACCCCACTGCATGACAGAATCCTCTCTACAGTAGCATTGCCAAGATTTTTCCAGCCAGAACCCTCCAGTGAAAGGCAGTTCGCCCCTCCCAAGGTGACCCTTTCATGCTCGACCACCGTGCTTGGTAGATGGTCCTCGCCACACTGAGCCAAAAGCTGCCTCCTGCCAGCCGGATCTCACCATTCTCATACCCCCTCTGGGTCCATACCTAATTTCTCCATCCTTCTCCACGGTGAGGACCACCTGCAGACACTTGAAGAACGCCATTATGCTGTGTCCCTAGAAGCCTCCCACACGCATGCGCGCTCTTACACACGTGAACGCACACACACACTCACCTTTCCTTGAAAGCAAATCTTGCCAGATAATCTTTACATTTCCTGATCCCCTCACCATCCTTCTCTCTCTCTACCCTGAAGTGTCATAATTTCACATGGCCCTACTCAAATGTGCACCCAGAAGCAAGTATAATACTATAATTTTTTGTGTTTTTTTCCTACCAGTGCACAGTGAGGCAGCACAATCCACTTCTTGTTACAGACGTTTGGCTTCTATCCATATAGCCCCATAATGGGGGAGGGATCAAGCCTGTTCTGCTCACTGCTATGACCCCTCCGCAGAGGTTAGACCACTGTCTGGCACTAGGTGGACACGCAAGAAATATTTGTTTAGCAAATGTATGACATTTTGAGAGTATGGGCTCACTTTTGTTTTGTTTTTGTTGTAGTAGTTGGTGGTGGTGGTGGTTGTTAGTAGTCAGGAAGAATAGTTTTATTTTGGGTATGTTTAACCTTATCCAAGTAGACACATCAAATGACAGCGGGCTATCAGACAAGTTTGGAGATTAGAGGAGAGGTCAGGGCTGGAGAGAGAGACTGGAGTCACCAACTCAGAGAGTGTGGCCCTCTTTCCACTTGGCCTCCCAGAGCCAGTGGCCAGTAGAACCCCAGCCTCTCCTCTCCTCTCCTCCACCCCCCACTCTTCCCAAGTAGTAGAACCCCCAGACTCACTCGCCTGCCCCTCTCTATCCCCACTCTCCCTGGAAGATTCCAGTCCTGAAGGCGGAATGCTTGCCCTCTTTGCCGAAGTGAACTCCACAGGAAAGATCAGAATCCTTCGCATATATGCATTTCTGTGAGCAGCACGGTCAGTTTCTGTTACTGCTAGAGAAGGTCAGCCCTTCCAGCTGTAACACAAATTTTCATCTCAGCACATGGCTGGGAATTTAGAGACCAACAAGCAAGGCAGGGGCACTTGTGTGCTGTCTCCTCACATCCCTCCACCTAGGACAGGCGCATGATCGTGGAATCCGTGTGTCCCGCCATCCCGTGGACTCCCGGGGCCAGGAGTGCCCTCTGCTGGTCACAGGAACACTGATGCTCCTGAGAGTAACTAATGACATCAGGAGCCAATTAGTGATCATGATGACTACCACTTCTCACGAGCATTTACCATGAGCCAGATTTGTAATCAAAATTTTACCCAGATAATGCCATTTAATGTTCATCCTAGCCTTACCAAGCTCACTATTTTCCCGTTTCACAAATGAGGAAATTGTTCAGGGCACTTAGACGATTTTTCTCCAAGTCCCAAAGAGGAAGTTTGGCTGGTTGGCTGGTCTGCTCCTGGCCATCCTCTTCAAATGCCTCAAGATAGACATAAGCCACAGCAGAAGGAAAGGGGGAATTTAAACATGTATATTTTTAAAAAAAAATAAATAAACATGTATACTTTTCCTTGTAAAAGCAAACACATTATTTTCTGGAAAAATGGAAAGAAAAATACATTGCCACACATCAGAACAACTGTTAGCATTTTAACATGCTTCTTTTCAAATCTATTTTTTTCTCCTATCCATCTTTTTTTTTTTTCATAACTGAAATCAAGGTCTAGTGTAAATTCTTCACTAAAGAAGATTCTTAAAGATTTCTTTTCTTCAAGAATTTTTGTTCTCAAGGGGCACCTGGGTGGCTCAGGGGGTTAAAGCCTCTGCCTTCAGCTCAGGTCATGATCCCAGGGTCCTGGGATTGAGCCCCACATCGGGCTCTCTGCTTGGCAGGGAGCCTGCTTCCCCCTCTTTCTCTGCCTGCCTCTCTGCCTACTTGTGATCTCTGTCAAATAAATAAATAAAATCTTAAAAAAAAAAAAAAAAAAGAGGCCCCTGGGTGGCTCAGAGGGTTAAAGCCTCTGCCTTTGGCTCAGGTCATGATCTCAGAGTCCTGGGATCGAGCACTGCATCCGGGCTCTCTGCTCAGCAGGGAGCCTGCTTCCCTTCCTCTCTCTCTGTGGGTCTCTTTGCCTACTTTTGATCTCTGTCTGTCAAATAAATAAATAAAATCTTTAAAAAAACAAAACAAAAAAAAGGATTTTTGTTCTCTGATGAAATTTCCACATTTCCTAGTCAAAGCAACAGGTATGTACTAGAACCTCCAGGAAGAAACTGACCTAGAGCTCCTTGCCAGGAGTTCTGCAATATCCCAGCCTGCGCAAGTGCACTTCCCAGACACCCAGGGATGCTACAGGGATGCTATGGAGACTGAGCATGGGAAACCTCAAGGCAGGTCACACGGCCAGTCAGCCAAGTGCACTGTCCACAGGGCAGGTGCTTAGGGCGAACTTCGGGGGCTGGAGCCTGGTTCACTTCCAGCAGAGGTTAGCACAGAGGCTCTGAGCAGGGAGAGCCCCCAGGCAGCCATCTCCAGGGCTTGGGATTCTTGGCGAGTTTCCCTCTGGCCACCATAGGGACGTGGCCTTGTGGCAGCCCTCTCTGTGAATCTGTTTCACTTTTCTGCACTGTTTCCTGGAAAGTGGCTCTTCTTGCCAGAAGTCTCTGTGCTTCTCTCTGCCTTGGAAAGAAGCTGTTACCCTCCAGTGCAGTCCCTGTGGAGCTATGGCATCTTTGGTCAGACTCCCAACTCTGCCCCTGACCAGCTCAATGAGCTGAGCACGGCTGAACTTCTCAGACCCGTTTCCTTATCTGGAAGATCAGGGTGACTGCTCAGATTCCCCAAGAGGAGTGAGGAGAGGTCAATGGATGTTTATCTGAGTACTGCGCACATATCAAAGCTCAAGAAATGGTGACTATTCTCCAGGTAGGCGGCTCCTTGAAGGAACGTGGAGACCAGTTGTCTGTACAGAGGGCAGCTGGAGACCACTCCTCATTCATTTGGAATGTCCAAATTCCTACATCCTCATAGTTCTGTGCAAATGCCAGGGAAATGGACATCTTGCTGAAATCTTCCCCTGCTCCTTCTTCCCTTTCTCCCCTCTTCCCTCAACCATTTCCCAATAACACGGGAAGGACTCTACCAGGGGTAATACTCAAATTATATAAAAACTCAGACTGAAGAAGTATGACACCAGCCGTGGAGCTGAAGCAGGGTCTTGGGAGCCTCCTGTTACATCAGCATTACCACCCTATTTCCTGGATTGTGGGGAGGTAAGGGGTCTCAGGAGAGGGGCCAGAGAAACTGGGGCATCAGCACACTCTGGGCAATGATTCTTTACCAACCACTAGAGCAATATGTTTACATTTTGGCAACAAATATGACCAAACCACCACATACCAACTGATTTATCTCCAGTTGAAACCCCAGGAAGGGCATTTTGGGACCCCCACCCCAAGAATATAAGGGGCCACAGAATGCATTAAGCCTTTTTGGGGTTCATGCTCTGCTCACAGAGTTGGTGAGCTGGGGAGAAGAGCTTTGCTGTTCAAGAGTCCACCTAAGTGTTGAAACACCCCTACCCATGTCGTTCTTTACTGCACTCTTTGCTCTTGCAATAGGAAGAAGAGATCCAGAAGTTGGATTATCCCAAGTCAAACACCATGGTGAATGTCTCAGGTGGGATGTCAATGCCGATGTCCCAGACTGGGTCTGGAAAAAAAACCCCACCAAACCCAGTGTTGCAGTCCAGCACCAACCCCTTACGTCCAGTCATTCAGTCATTCATTCCACTAATACCTGTTAATCCCACCTTGAGGGCCCGGTGTCATCACAGGGGCTGGGCATACAATAGCGGACAAGACCTCTAGCATCTCTGCACTCACGGCGCTAACCCTAGTAGGGGAGCCAGACACAGCAGTGTAATACAGGGTGGCAAGAGCTACAGTGGGGAAAAGACAGGGTGCTAAAAGAGCAAAAAGGGGCCCCTGACCCAGAAGTCTCACTGCATTAAATAATGTGGTAGCCAAGCCCTGAGGGCGAGTGGGAGCTGGCCACATGAAGAGGTGGGGGAAATGTGCAGCAACATGGGCGAACACTAGAAACTGGCTGAGCCCTCAGAAGAGCAGAACACTCTACCTGAACTTCAACATCACCATTTTGACCTTTCCAGTTTGGGGTTAATTAATACTCACATGGGAACCTGACTTCTGACTTCTGAGAACCAGAGAATGGGCTGGAAAGACTATAACCCTGTGAATCTCAATTTCCAAGCCAAAGATGCAGGTGGATTGACAAGGAGACCAGTTAGGAGAGGCGGTGTCACAAGAGGCTAAGGGTTGGACTTTGGTGTCCCATGATCTCATGCTGAAGTCTCACTTGACTCTACTTCTTAGCTGGGTGACTTCACCTGAGTCAGCGCAACCTCTCTGGGCTGCAACTTCCTCACCCGGAAATGGAGAACAAGGCAGGTATATACTGTGTAGTGTCTTCAAAGAAGACCCAACAGGAAGTCCTCAGTGTGGGTAA
This sequence comes from Mellivora capensis, assembly GCA_004024625.1. NCBI lineage: Eukaryota > Metazoa > Chordata > Mammalia > Carnivora > Mustelidae > Mellivora > Mellivora capensis. Next base: position 5,568 of record PISX010035841.1, on the reverse strand, counting down.
TGGTGGGGGGCCGACTCTCGTTATGTGCAACCCGGCCCCAACATAAACATCATTTTGTGCCCAAGAATCTCACGTGCTTTTGAAAACAGAAATCCAACCTAATCCAAACGTCACATTTATTATTTCTTGAGAGTGTACATACCATGCCTTGTGTGGGTGGCTTTATTTCATCCTCACGACAACCCAATAATAAAAGGTGCTGTTTTCCAGATTTCACAAACTAGGAAACCAAGGCTTAGGGACTTTTCTCAGATCATCAAAAGTTTCAAAAATCTAGAACCCTGACAATAGCAAGTACTGGCAAGGCTGTGGGACCATGGGTCTCTCATTCATAGCTGGTGTGAAGGCAAAACAGTACAGCCATTTTGGAATACCGCTGGGCAGTTTCTAATAAAACTTAGCATTCTCTTCCCATATGACCCATCAATCACACTCCTTGGCATTTACACAAAGAAGTTGAAAACTCCATTCATAATTGCCAAAAATAAAAAATAAACACAAAAACATGGGAGGAAGCAAGATGTCCTTCAATTGGAGAATGGATAAACTAAGATACATCCAGACACCGGAATATTAGTTGGTACTAAAGAGAAATAAGCAATCAAGCCATGAAAAGGCATAGAGGAAATTTAAAGGCATATGACTAGGTGAAGGGAGCCAATCTGAACAGGCTACAGACTCCATGATTCCTATGGAAAAGGCAAAACCATGGAGACCCTAAGAGGACTGGTGGCTGCCTGGAGCACCTGGGGTGGCTCAGTGGGTTAGGTATCCAACTCTTGATTCCGGCTCAGGTCCTAATCTCAGAGTCACAGTGTCAAGCCCCGGTTGGGCTCTGTGCTCACTAGGAAGTCTGCTGGAAGGTCTCGCTCTTTTCCCTCTGCCCCTCCCCCAGCTCGCGCACACACACTCTCTCTAAAATAAGTAAATAAATCTTTGAAAAAAGATCAGTATTCTGCTGTTAGAGGAGAAGGAGAGACAAGTGGGCAGAGTACAGAGGATTTTTAGGGTAGTGAAACTATTCTCTGTGTTACTACAATAGCGGACGCCTCCCTAGCCATTTGTCCAAACCCATAGAATGTACAACCCCCCGGGGTGAACCCCAGTTAGACTCCGGACTTTGGATACTAATGACAGGTCAGTGTGAGCTCACTGATTTTAACAAACGTACCACCACATATGGGATGTCCATAGCGGGGGACAGGGCTGTGTGGGGACAGGGCTATGTAGGAACTCTCTGTACTTTCTGTCCAATTTTTCTATGACCATAAAACTGCTCTAAAAAAAAATAAATAAAAAGAAATAGGCTTCAAACCCAGGAAGTTTGGCTCCAGAGTGCCCGTCTTTAACCACTATGTTATACTATCCCCCAACTTCTGGTGGTAGAAAAATCCAATTTTGGGTAGAAGTAAAAAAAAAAAAAGAATCTGTCCATGTAAAGTGAAACAAGGAGATCTCTGGGCTTTGGAATGTGGTTCCAGCTCCGGCTGCCAACACTTCTTAATCCTTTCTAGAGGTTCTGGCAAGCCTTACGGGCTGATGACGCCGACTCCCGCTTCACACGTCGTGTTTGATGAAAAGCGCCTGACATGTGGGGCAAGGTCGGCGTCCCCAGGGCCCTTTGGTCTGGAGGACAGCTGTGAGCCATCTGGGGCACCGGGAGCAGACGGTTTTATCAGCTGGCCTGTCTCGAAGCTGCCCGGAAGACTGTCTGCTGGGGAAACCATACCTCCAAATGCCCTATTTTTAGGGAAAGGCATTTTTTGCAGGCCCGTGCTTCTGACAGAGGAGCTCAACCCAAAGTACCGCCGGCGACCGTGGAGCCACTTCCACGGGTTTGCCTGACTTAGGGCTCATTTTCTGCATGTCTGTGGACCGCCATCCAAAGCATTCAAGGAAAAGATTTATCAATGCTCCCTCCTCCAGCAGAGGGAACCTGGTGTGAGGCTGCTGTCTGCCCCTGGAAGGGGGACATAAGCCATTGCCAGATGCTATTCAAACAACAGCCATCTGGCCAACATGTCAAAGAATATCATTCAAGGTCAATACAAAGCTGTTTTTGCTGTATGGAAACAAAACATCCGTATGGGAGACCATAGGATTAATTTCTGTTTAAATACGCCATGGTGCAGGGAGGAGTTGGGAGAGTGTATAGTGGACCAAAAGGATATAGAGTTGGCCCAGTGGGCTTTGGGTCCTCCCAGCACTGAACCAGGAAACCAACTAAGACCCAGGAACTGAGAGAAACAGCCCCAAGGCTGGCCACTAGGGCTCCCTGCAATAATCCCAGCCCCATAGCTAATCATAACACTAATAATAAAAGGATAATAACATCAACTATTTTTCAAGTGCCTTCTAATGTGCAAGATACTTTAAATACATTATCTTGTGACAATCCCATGCAGTGGGTACGACTACTTCAATTGTACAAGTAAGTGAACTGAGGCTCGGAGAAAGGAATGGCAGAGATATGCAAAAGGGAAAAAAAAAAGAAAAGGAAGGCTGGGTCAAGGTCTTTGCCATTTTAACTTAGTGTCCCAGAATTTAAACTAAAACAAAAATAACAACGTTTTTCTCAAGCACAGTCCGCACCCTAATGAACCTCCATTTGCCCTACTGAATGATACACCATGTGTGGGGACACTGAGATCATGCAGTGGGAGGTCTCTGCTGACGAGCTTGGTGGGGACCTTATGGCCCACCTGGTCCAACCCTTTCGTCTCCAGATGAGGGAAAGGAGAGGGCAAGAAGTTAAACAACTTGCCCACAGGCATACAGCAATTAGAGAAATTCCAACACAGATGCCTGGAGTCCAAATAGGGGCCTTTCCCATAGCACCCCCTTCCCATCAGTGTGACTCTTAACTGGGCAGGCAGGACTCAAATTGAGTCGTTCACAATCTGAACGACACCGTTAATTGGGCAATATTGAACGAATGCTAGTCCTCCCTCCAAAAGTAGATGGGAGAGGGGTGCTTAGGTGGCACAGTGGGTTAGGCCTGTGACTCTTGGTTTCAGCTCAGGTTGTGATATCAGAGTTGTGAGAATGACCCTGGCATTGGGCTTCATGTTCAGTGTGAAATCTACTTCAGATTCTCTCCCTTTGGCCCTCCTGCTCATGTTCTCTCTCTCTCTCCCTCTCTCAATTAAATAAATAAATCTTTAAAAAAAAGAAAAAAAAAGTAGATGGGAGAAACTCTCCAACATGAGAAAAAGAGAAAAACACAGCTTATCCTAGGCCTCTGGGGAGTTCAGGTTAGTTTGTGGCCTTTCAGAGCCAATGTCCCCAGACCCCCTCTACTCACAGAATCTACTCCGGCAAATCACATTAACTGCTCTTCTGTCATTCTCTCATGTAAATACACTTCCTAAGGGAAGTGTCACAGATAGCTTCCAGCAAAAACTTGTGGCTGGTGGTCTTTCCCAAACTCCTCCAGAGTCCCTGCTTCTCCAAGATGAGGCCTGCTGAGCTTTACTTGGATCAAAGAAATTCTGACAAGGTAGAGAGGGATGAGCAAGCTTGATCAGGCCAATCCCCAGTTTCAATTTGTCCCATCCCAGTGTCAGCTCAGCAGGGTATGGGGGGATGGCAGGTGACAGTCAAGGAGAGACAACATCACGGCCTCTGGCTGTGCCAGATTTCTCTACCTCTCCATGCCAGGATGAGCTGAAGGCATAGCAGAGTCTCCAAGATCGGCTTCACTGTCCTTGTTCAGTGGCTGTCTGCCACTCCCCAGGCTTTTTGACCGCTCACTGGTGGCAAAAGTTGTGAGGTTGCTCCATCCATTCTAGGAGGTTCTAAGTTAGCAGCGGTTTTAGGGATGTGACTGGAGCCTGGGCAAATACTGACATTCCTTAAAGATGTGACATCATACCAAGCCAGTATTGATTGATAAGAGAGAAAGCATGCAGTGGGAAGGGGGAAAGCCGACACTGTATTAAGGTTCTCCTACGTTCCGGGCATTTGCCGTCATTCAATCCTCACCATGACATTCTTATCATCTCTATTTGACAAATGTAGAAAGACTTTCAAAGAGATTCAGCAACCTCTCCAAGGCCACCGGACAGGAAATGCTAGAACTACAATCCCATCCCAGTTCCACCGAACTACCAACCCACACACGCTAGATGTGCCCATGGCAGGCACTGCTGGTTTCCCACCTAACCTTTCCTTTCTTCCTTGCTAATGGAACCCTGCTCGCATGAGGCAGCGATGGGCTCAGTTCCTGGTGGTCCCAGAATTCAGTAGCACCAACCATCCTCTGAAAGCCCCTCTGGCTACTGGTCCTGATGCTTGAGCTGCAGCTCAGAATCCATTTCCTCATGGAAACCATCTTATACATGGAAGTCAGTAAGAATGCAACCACCATATATCATCCCAGCACTTCAGTTGTTCTATGGATTTAAGCCAATTCTCGTAGACTAATTAGGATTTCCAGTTTCTACTGGAAAATGCATTAAAGATTCACCCACCCCCTGACCACTATTCTGCAAAAACCAAAGCATAGAAAAGAAAAAACCCAGCGACTTAAAAGAGAATTCATGAGTCCTTTATAAAGTTTATAAGCAATTCCAATTTCCAAAGCTACTTTCGCATTATCAACCCTTTACTTGTCAGAAAAATCTAAAAATATTAGAATGCCAAGGAATTTCTCGAAGGTATAGCTATACAATGGGTCTTTCTATACCATCCTACTTCACCTTATTAAAATGAAAGAAAATCTTTCCCATGGCTGAAAAATATGTATTCTAGTCAAGAAGATAAAATACTAGCTAAAATGTCTGCATTTTACAAATTCAGTGAGTGCTGCTTTTCCTGGAGAGGGCTGGCTGCCATTAAGATATGGCCCATGGCGTCTCAGCCTCTGCAACGGTGACTTTTTGAGCCAGACAATTCTTTGTCGTAGGGGCTTTCCTGTACACTGTAGAAGGTTCGGCGGCAACCCTGGCCTCCATCCACAGGATGCCCAGCGCCCTCTGAGTTGTGACAGACAAAAATGTCTTCAGACGTTGCCAACTGTCTCTTGAAGGGCAAGATCAACCCCTAGAGAAGCACCACAGGCAAAGGCTGACAAACTGGGAGGACCTCTTGCCTTACAGGCAGAGCCGGGAGACACTCCAGGGAAGTAGAAAGTCCTGATCCGTGCTCCGGTAGCAAATCCTACCCTGCGCACAGCAGGGAGCAGAGGGTCTCTGAACCGGCCTTCGAGGAAGCCCGCTTCAGAAGAGGTGCCCCCTCAGAGCTGGCTCCTGAGGGTTGCCAGACAGAATCCCCTCAAGGCCCCTTTTTCCTGAGCGGGTCCTTTCACTCACCTGCAGGCTGTGAGGCGGCTGCCATTCCCACTTCCGGTCCGCTCCAGCCTGGCTCTCCCTCCAGTGAGGCGGGAGTCGGAGGAACTCCCTCAGGGCCAGCATTTCGAGGCGCTGCTCACATTGGAAGCTCCTTTTTCCTCGGAATAATTGTCTTGGCTCAGCAGTTGCTACTGAACCGATTGCAGCAGTTCAAGCCTGAGGGACAATCTAGTGAACTTGACAGAGTATCTTGGGAGCTGCTTGGGGAATCACCGTC
>PISX010035840.1:0-12537 GCA_004024625.1 Mellivora capensis | reverse complement strand
AAAACAAAACACAGCTGGTCGTACCACAAAGATACTACTAATACAGTTATTTCTTTCTTTCTAGTTTTGGCTCATGTCACACTTTAGTAAAATTCATATTACTCCTTGACTACTCTTCCTCTGCTCTTGTCTTTTTTCTTTCTCTTCCTTCTCCTATTCTTCCTTTTTATTCTTACATATTTAGGATTGATATAATTTTAACTTCTTCTCATTTGAAGCTAATCTTGGAGGGGAGTCTGTTTGGCTCAGTTGTTGAGTTTCAGCACAGGTCTTTTTCTTTTGGGTCCTGGGATCCTGCTCAGAATTTGTCTCTGTGCTCAGCAGGCAGTCTGCTTGAAGATTCTCTTCCTCTGCCCAACACCCCCCCCCCACACACACACTCCCTCTAATAAAAATTATTTATAAAAGAGAAGAAAAATAAGAAAAACCCACAAAAGTAAATAAAAGGCTACAAAATAAAAATACAAAGAATGCTACTTAGTGTTTTGCCTAAGCTCTGAAGCTTTCCAGCCCTTATTATCAGTAAACTTTAGAGGAGTGAGTTGTTTGTGATGGTCTTCTAGGGAAGGGATCTCTTGCTGTGGTCCTCAAGTGGACTCCAACTGGTGCAAATGCAGCTCTCCTAAGAACCAGACAGGCCTCCTGGTAAGCAGCTCTGTATTCCAGTATGTGGCGCTGTTTTACTCCCTGAAGTCTTGCAGCACCAATGGGAGAGATGAATGTCGCTGCACCCTGCTCCCTACCCAGGAGCTGAAAATTTGCACCCCAGCTTTTCAGTGAGCCCACACAGGAAAAAAAAAAAAATCACCTACCAGTCATAACTCCTCGGTTTCTATCAGAACTCTGTGTTCACGCTGCCAGTGACAAGGCATTTTTTCTCAGGAACGTGACTGAGTCTAACTCCAGTATTTTTGTTTTTAAAGTTTTTATTTATTTATTTGAGAGAGAGTGAGAGTGAGAGAGAGAATGAGTTGAGAGAAGGTCAGAGAGAGAATCAGACTCCCTATGGAGCTGGGAGCCTGATGTGGGACTCCATCCAGACATTCTCGGATCATGACCTTAGCTTAAGGCAGTTACTTAAACAACTGAGTCACCCAGGGGGCCCCAATTCCAGTTTCTATGGGTTCTGGCGGCACAGACCCACACCATACCTGCTGGGTGTTTGAGATCTTGCCCTGATTTTTTTTTTTTTTTTTTTTGCTGGACCCCTCTTAGGAAAGTGAAGACCCAACATTGCTGTGATACAGAATATAGAGCTACACAGAGCAGAAATCCAGGACCTAGCTTTGTGGTTTTCAGCCATTTTTCCCTTACCGATGTCTGGGAACACTTAAGCGTCCGGGCCCACCTGTTCTTCTTGTGACCCTCGGGATCCTGAGATCATGCTGTCACACCTGGGATTACACCCCACTTCACCACTTGAACACTTTTAAGCCATAAATGTCCCCCATAGTAGTCGACTCCTAAGTGTGTCAATCAAGCACTTCATTGTCACTAAAAATGTTGCAGTAGGCTCCTTCAGTTAGGTGCCTCCCCTCTGATGTATCCATAGTCATATCAGCCGCACAACTTGTTCCACCCATGCCACTTGAGTTCTGAATCTGCCACAGGCACCACAGTGAAAGCTAGAGGTTGATATTGAGGTGATTCAGGATCTTCTTCTGGGGCTGGTGCTTCAGGTCAAAGAAATGAAAGTATCATCACCATGATTGACTTTTCATGTCCCTCCTAAATAAAGGAAAATTCTCCCACCACTCAATGTTTTCTGAGTCCATGAAGCAATCCCTGAATTGTCCCCCCTGATGGCAGGACATGGGCACAGGGATCTGAGAGTACTCATTACTCCTACCAGTTGATGGAGACTTGCTCTGTGTGGGCTAAGCTGTTCCATCCACCGGTCTATATCAGCCTCACCCTGTCCTCCTCACTTCAGCATCTCTCCTCCCTCTGCTGCTCCCCTCCGGCTTGTGCTTTTTACCCTCTAAAAAGAAATAAAATCCTGAAAAAAATAAATAAAAGATTGAGCATAATATTGTACACTTAGGCCTTCAAGACCTGTCTGGAAATACACTCCTGTGTGTATTTCTTCATCATCTTTCCTCTTGTGCTGATGGTTTCAGAGGTGATTGATACCCCAGGGAGTGAGAAGGCCCATGATGGAGGGGCTCTGCATTCCTGAAAGACCACATAAAGGATTTCAGTCTCCAAATCTTAAGATGCCCCAGGAATGGTCATAGGGGGAAATCTGTGGTGACATGTTACCAAAATTTGGGGAGTTACTTTTGTAATTTAGCACAATGTAATATACACACAACATGTTGAAATTGACAAGTTAACTTCAAGAGCTATCAGCCAAAAACCTTTAAAAATGACCAAGGAGGCACCTGGCTTCCTCAGTCAGTAGAATACTTGATCTCTGGGTTATGAGTTTGAGCCCCACATCAGGCATAGTCTACTTACAAAACAAAAACAAACAAAAAAAAAAAAAGAAAAAAAAAGGACTTACAAATGAACAAAATCAATGAGGCTGAAACAATGGAGCTGGTCAGTGTTGGGATGGATTCTGTCTCCCATTCATTCAGCCACTGGGAACTGCACACTCAGGTGGTGCCAGTGCTTATCAGCCAACCAGGTTTTCCGTCTAAGAACTCAGTGTCTAGAGGAGAAGATGGACAAACAAGAAACAAAAATGAGAATGAAAAGAGCAATTGTTCCATAGAAAAAAGCCAGGGACTAAAACTAAGTCCTGAGATCCACCAGGTGAGGGATATGACAAGGCTATCCTGAGATGACATCGAAAATTCTTGTGGCAGGAAAAGAAGGAGAGAGCCCTGCACAAATCTGAGTGTATTCAGCCTGGCAGAGGGCACCATGGAGCAGAGCACTGGAGGCGGAATTTGATGTTCCCAGAGTGGAGCTTAGAAAGGAGGCCAGGGTGGCCAGAGGAGGCTGAGGAAGAGAGCAGAGAGGGAGGGTAGGAGAGCAAGGGCGGGAGGCAGTTTGACAGTATCAGTGCCCTTCTCCCAGTGCTGTGTGACCACATTTCCACACACCCAGTGGCTGAAACCAAAAACAGTCTCCGCCAGTCTCATGAGATCAGGAATCCAGCACTGCTTAGCTGGGGTTTCCTTCCAGAGTCTTTCATTAGGCTGGAGCTGTTGACAACACCAAGGGAGTACCTGCTTCACTGAGAACCTGAGCTCACTTAGGGGCATCGGCCAGATACAGCACATCTCAAAAACCTGGGTTTTTCTGTCTGTTTTTGACCCATAGTGCTAGGGCATATGCATATGTCTGTGTCATGGTTCAACCCAGGGGCTTGTACTCCAGTCTGAGGATCTGAGAGAGAACATGGGTCAGAGTCAACTTGGGGCTGGGCACTGAGCTTTTATAACTAAATCTCAGCAGGGACTTTGGGTCACGTTGCCATGTTCTGTGGAATGGAAGTGAATCAGTAAATCCAGACCACACTCAGGGGAGGGGGTTCCAAAAGGATATATGCAGAGGATATGGCGAACCAATGGGACCCCTAAGGGGAGAAGGTGATGATCCCTGCAGGGCCCATACCTTGCACAGATTCAGACTGGTAGGAAGGCTTACCAGGCATGAATCCAGCTCTTTGAGTATCTTCAAAGGTGGGGTCCGGGTGCACCTAGACATTCAAAGGGGGCTCTGGAAAAGGTTGTTTAGGAAGAAGTGGCTATAGACATGGAAATGGTATCAGGCTGAGGGTGATCATTAATATCCGGGAAAGGAGACATCACTCCATGTTGTTGTCTGAGGAGGACCCCAGGTTATGGCAACCCACAGAATGGACCCATATCTACATAAAACCCATTGGAAAGGAGGTAATGGCTTGCATCCCAGGACAGGCAGTCTCTAAGGGTAAGGGAATATTCTGACCATCAAGGGCCAAGGTTCAAATCCCTTCTTTAAGGTTTGCATTGAAAACTAGAATCCTAAAATGTTGTGAAGCTATTACCCACCTGTTTTAGGTGGGGCTGTCGTCTTCTGGGACTCCAGAATGTGAGCACTGATGAAGACATGTGTGCCCACAGGAGAAAGTGTTCATGTGCACACAAAAACACACAAACCAGTAGGGACTGTGGGGTGAGATCTGACTAGTAGCAGATTCAAAGAAGATGATAGGAGGAAGGAAATTTGGTTGTAGGTATTTCCTACATGCGACCCACTCCTCTAACAACATAGATATTATCCAACGTATGCCTGTGGATACCTGGTAGAAGGACATGCTAGAATTATCTGTATTTTACAGAGAAGACCATCCCTGTCAGCACAATGGCTTATCTAGGGTCAAAAACGGGTAAGAATAGAGAGTTGTGTCTGAAACCAGATGTGTTTCCAAGCTTGGGCCCTGGATGTACCCAGACCTTCCCTGGGGCCCAGCGGAGAGGTGTTTGTTGGTGTCCCTGTGTACAGATTCATGCAGAAAAGGGATGAGGTGATGGCAAGCCAGAGCACTTTTTGCTTAGGTATCAAACCTGGAGTGGACTCCAGTAGGGGTCTCAGGCAGTGATGTCACTTCCTTGACCACAGAACACAACAGAACTTGGAACCCCTGCAGCCAGGCACCCACATTCTAGTGTAGTCCAGTATCAGGGTTACTTGGCTAGAGACATCTGATATGCAAAGTTGTTCTCTTGCTGCTTGCCTATTTCCAGGGCTCTGGCTTCCAAAAGCCGCAGGGGAATAGCTTTTTCACATGCTTCCGACATTGGCCCCAAACCTCACCCCCAATGCCTCAGGGCATTTGGCAGGAGGTGCCAAAAGTACTTAATATTGAGCAGATTAGGTGATGCCCACACCTATGAACCATTCAGCAGGAGTCCCTTCCCTTCCTCTTGAAATTTAAGGAAAGTGAAATATTTGGAGTTTTCTGACCATGGGCTCTAGTAGGTTGTGCACAATGGATACACTGGTGATCCCTTCTTGTTCACACCAATGTCATGGTGGACAGAATGGAAAGAGGAATCCTGAGGTGCCTCTTACCTGTGCCAGAGCCCATCCAAGATCCTGAAGCTGTGCCATGATTATCTCCTTGATGGAGGTGTGTGCATACCACGGTGTGGTGTGACTTGAATGGAGTGCCCTTGGTCTGAAGACCAGCAATGGCATCCAGACAGGGCTCTGAGGCATCCTGCCTGGCTGCCAGGTCTTTTCAGACCTCTAGAAAGGAGATGGGGCAGGAGCTGAATGATTAGATCCCCTTCTCTACCTCCTTGAAGGACAAGAAGGTGACTCACACTGCCAACAGAGTCCAGCACTGGTTCCAGATGAGTGAGGGTGGTCAGAAGATCCCACCCCAAGGGTGCCAATGCAGCACAAAGGGCCCCACTTCCTAGAAGCCAGCCTAGGCTCCTTGAGTCCTCTACTCACATGCATCTCCATCCCATCTCTTCTCCAAACTTGCCCTCATGGTCCTGCCTGTGCCTGATAGAAGCAGGGTCATTGTCCACTTATTTATAAGAATATCATTAAAGAGACTTTGAACCATGTCTCAACTCATTTATGTAGAGTCCTTTTGCCCCGTGTTATGCATTTTCCTAACTTGTGCTACCAAGTGTCTCCATTGGCCCAACAGCTCTTCCCCAAGTTCTGCAAGTCTTGCAAAGGATCATGGTGAGTTGGGAGACTTTTATCCAAAGGGGCCTTCAGCCCACGATACTATGTCTCTTGCTCTGCCCTTTCGTTTTGATGGAACACATCTTTGGGTTCCCTTCAGGGTCAGGATCAGGGGCCTCACTACACTGCACTCCATTCCTGAATGCCAGTCACTTATCACAGCCATTGAACCCTTTACTGATAGAGGATTTTTATGTGATCCTCTTCTGTTGGCAACACACAGTGCTCCATCCTATATCCTTCATGCCCTAATATCCTAAGCCCTCTCACCTAAAACATCTCTCTATTCTTGTCTCAAGAATGGGATATGTTATCAGAAATCACAGGATTCATGCCATTCATGCAGGGTGGTGCTATCAGTACTCAGCTCACAAAGTGACCTGAGATACTATCAGTTCAGACACCATTTACTTCAATTCTTTATATGTTTGCCAAGAAAGTTATTTCTTTTTCCATATAGGATTATTAATTGATTGGTTGATTGTTTGATTTGAGAGAGAGGCAGGGGGAGGGTGGGGAGAAGCAGAGGGAGAGACAGAATCCTCAAGTAGACACTGCCTTTTGGGCAGAGCCCTATGCGGAGCACAGTCTCTGGGCATTGAGAATATGACCTGAACCAAAACCAAGAGCCTTATGATTAACCCAAGGAAACACTGAGTCACCTTATTCTTTTTAGGAATGTGGGCTCTCTTGTCTGACCTCTTGCCATAAGTCACTGAGATCTGGGGGGTCAGTCTGCCCTCCAACACCCAATAGCATTGCCTCATATCTCCTCTGATTCACTCATGGTAAAATGGTAAAAATGGCTCAACCAGAGAGAGAAATGAGACCCCCGTGCATTTACCTACCAGGCCAACACGTTGGAGTGAAAAATAGAACATCTGGCACCTCCATCCTAAGAAGAGACCTAAACTCTTTCTACATGTTCCTGGGTACATACCGAGCCTTTGCCACCACCCAAGAGGTGCTGGACCTCCTATATGCAAGATGAGCACCCTGCCCCTAACTGCCAAGTGTGATTTGGCCAATGCCTGGTTGTGAGACTTTGACATGTCTCCAAATTTCCCCAAGTCTCAGTTTGCTCCTAACTGGGGCAGGGTTTTTATAGGGATTCAGTGGGGGAATTGTAGGGGAAGTACACCCGGGTGCCTGCTCCTGTGGAATAGTCTGCTAGGAGGCCTGTGGTCATACTATTTGATCATTCTCCTTCTCCTCAGGATGAAGCCTCTACCTCAGCCCTCCCTATCACTATGGTCTTGAGCTGGGCTGTTTTGTCACTGAAAGGGAGATTTGAGACTCATTCTGGGGTCTTTGTCTGGGTGAATCCAGAGCAGGCATCCCTGGGTGTGAGCAGGGATCCAGGCCCACTCAGATATCTGTGATGGCCTGGTTGAGGCCCTTTCATTCATCAAGCACTCAGGAAGCCCAGCTCAGTGGTGGCATTTATATAGGAGCTGAATATGATCCCTACACAGAACGGACAGCTCCCCAGGGCTGCAGACTAGTCAGGGCTCAGAGGATGAGAGGTAACATCTACAGGACATTTCATGTGATGCCCACTGGCCTCCTCTATGTATAGGTGCATTTTCTCCAGATAAGGTGAGGTCAGCAGAGCCCAGAAGAAGTGGAACGTGTGATGAGCTTCAACTGATAAAGAAGGGCCTTCCCTCTCCACCAGGGTAGCGAGGTACTGTGAATTAGAGGGCCTGCTGGACCTTCATCCACACATCTGTTATTCCTGCTTTAGGGTAAATGTCTGAGAACTTTTTCTGGAAAATGGGAAGGTGTCCTGGGGAGACATGGTTGGTGTGTGAGCACTGTGGAAAAACATAGTGGGATGGAGGACAGCTTCAACCCCTAGAGGGTCATTCTTCATCCTTGCCCCCTCCCATCCATAAATATACCCCAAATCCAGGACCCTGAACTGAGGCTTTAGGAATCATCACAAGGCAGTCTGTTAGAACCTGGACACTTGGTGTTAATAGGGTGCTCAGGAGACCCATGTGCTCAGGGTCACACAGCACACATCCTGTGGGAGATTAGTGTCAGTGTAAGGAGACCCACTCATGGCACCTAGTGAATAAGGCAGCACACAGGCTCAGGAGGTAATGTTTGAGGTATTGAGAGGATCCTGGGAAGACCTGGCTAGGGACAGAGTACCTCTATTCCCTCCTTGGTTGGATTTTTACAGAGCAGTGGTGTGTGCAGTGAGGGTAATTAGGAGGCCAGACACCACTCTTCCCTGGGAAAATGAAGTTGAATTCAAGTGGCAAGTGAGCCAGGAGACAGACTGAGGAATGTGTCCAGCTCCCCTGAGAAGGACAGAAATGCTCACACTATTGATCAAGGACCCCCACTCATACCTCCTTTTTGCCAGTCCCCCATCTGTGACCAGGCCTGTCCTAGGCAGAACTGACAGATCAAATGTTGACAAGGAGTAGGACTGGTCTCTGACAGAAGCTGGAAGTCCAAGGGTCCATATTCCCACGGGGTTTCCTGGGATATTGCTTTGGATGGGAGCCCTGTCCTCTGACTTCTCTGCCTACCTGTCTGTCCCTAGGGCCATCTATTCCATCTTGAGCACATGGCTGGAACAATATTCTTGGGGCTTTTTCAGCCCCTAGAATTTCCCAGCCTGTAAATGCTGCTGACATACATGGGGCCCCATATGCCAGGCTCAGACCTGGAGTGCTGTGCCCAGCTTCTGCTCTCACAGAGGCAAAACCTTGAGCCCACGAAGCCAGAGAATGGTAGTGAGGACTTGGGTTGACTGATGTGAGCCTGAGGAGGAGACAGAGTGGGCTACACTGAATAAGCCACCACATATTGTTACTGGTCTGAGAGGAGTGAGTAGTCTCTGATCCTTGTACACATGGGCTGTAGTTGGGGAGACATTCCAAGGATTGGGTCTTGAATGCAGACCAAATTGAGTGGTGGGAAAAGTTTCTTTTATTAATAAGGCAAAAGAGAAGTCAATCATGCTGATGATACTTTCTCTTCTTGGAGCTACAGCACCAGCCCTAGAGCAAGATCCTGATCCACCTCAGGAACCCTTCCCAACACCCACTCTGGCACCCGCTGCATCTTGGGGCCTGAGCTGGCCCATCCCATCCCTGCTGCTGTGGCTCACCAGTCAGGAAGAGCAGTTACTTCACCTGCCCTGTTGGAGCCAGTGCAGATGAAAGTCGGGGGCTCTAATTCACGCTCCTGAGATGGAAGAGCCAGCGGCCCCTTTGCCTGAACTGGAGGTCCAGCAGGGTCCTGCCCCTGATCCTGGAGTTCCTGAATGGCCTGAACCACTACCTACCTCAGTGGAGCAAGCTGCATCAGCCCCTGAGCAGCAGCTGGTGCAGGCTATAGCCCCAATCAATGCTTTCCCCTCCGCTGTCATTGCCATCTTTGTAATATTTTTATTAAAATATAATGTATATTGTATAATGTATATTGACTTAATATATTTTGTTCATTAAATAAAGTAGACCTGTATAATGACTTAATAGATTTTGTTCGTTAAATAAAGTAGAATTTCAGTTTACCTAAATTTTTTCTCAGATCCTTTTCAGTGGTATATCGATGTCTCATTAGGTACATTCAGAGTTTGGCACAAACATTTACTTCTACATTTCCATCACAGAGACACATATGCTACTAATAACTCATTGCTCATTCCCTCACCCCAGGCCCTGGAACCACTGCTGTTCTCTCTGTCTCTGGTACTTTACCTCGTCTTGGATTTTCATGTGCCTGGAATCCTACAATATGGCCTTCTCTGTCTATCTGCAGAACATAAGAGTGATTCACATTTAAAAAAATTATACAAACATCATTTTATTACATAAGAAAGTTCCTGAGAGGACAAATATGGGAACCCCCAATATGAACTATTTTCGTTATCTTTGATAGGCTTCTCTTTCATAAGGATGCCTTGAAAGCCAGAAACCACAAGAGAAATGTCTGGGTCCTTGAGACACCTTTCAATTCTTTCATTTTCCTGGATAGACTATGTTTAAACCATTCTAATGGGCATATTATAAAATATTAAAATAATATCTTAAATATTCTGATTTATGCTAACAAGTTAGGTTATGAAGTAATTTTTCTTTAGGTTTTATCCAGACTATGTTTATTTAGTAAATAAAGATTTAAATATGAAAAAAGAGGCACGTTCCTTCTACCAAGAAATAATTGCCCATAACACACTGTGTACATCTTCCCTGCCTTTCCCTCTAAGTGGTGTGTGTGTGTGTGTGTGTGTGTGTGTGCATGCACGTGCACACACATGTGTGTGACAGAGTGGGGCTGGGAACATTCCAGGGCTGCACTCTTGTTCAACCTGATGTCCCCACAGTGGATAGGCACTGTCGCTGCTGTCCCCTTGGGCATTCACAGTGACAGCACTCTGCAGCCCCATCTGATGAACAACTAAGCCATTTCCATTTATTTGACTCTCATAATGTAAATGATAAGCCATAAATCTCTGTTTCTTTAGGAATGATTCCTATAAACACCAGTAATGGAAGACACTTTAATCACATTTTGGGGGGACTGGCTGCTGGCTACTCTCTGCTCTATTTATTAAGGATAAGCATTGCTTTGGAAAGGAGGGATCCTGTTTCTATATATGAGACCTGAAATCATGAGGAGGACAAACCAGCAGTGATGCCATTGCGTTACTGCGACCATCGAGCATGGAAGAGCCTGCCGACAACTCCCCCTCATTTGTCCTCTCCCACAAGCTTCCATGCATTGTGTCCTGAAACACACCTCACCCACCCCCTGTCTGGTGACATGCTCCAGCCACTCCAGGCCATCTTGCTCCTTAACTCAGATGCTAACTGGAACAACGAGAACCATGTTCCATGCCAGCAGAGGGGTGCAGGCCAGGCCATTCCTCTCAGCTTGCTCCCTGTCATTCCTGGCTGAACCTCATCCTCCCAGGGAGGAACCTCTAAAGACAGTGCAGGTCAGTGGGTTACAGATAAGTGTTCTTCCAGATGTAGTTTTAGTGGAAACAGCAAGAACCACTTCAACTTGTGTGACCAAGACAGGATTTACAAAGTACACTGGCTGCTCATGGAAGCTGCAGGATTGACAGAGCCTCATCCAGGGGCTTTGACACTGGACATAGCTCATCCACACCCCTCAGGATGCTCTAGCTGTGACCCCCCTGACATGGCCAACCCCAACCTTGGTGTCCCTCAAGTTAAGCTTGTCTGAGAGAGGGGGCTGTGCTTCCTGATGATACCCCTCTCCTCTTCCAAGTCAAGTAAGGGGGAGTCCACTTTTTTTTAATTTTTAAAATTTCATTTATTTTCAGCGTAACAGAATTCATAGTTTTACACCACACCCACTGCTCCATGCACTGCGTGCCCTCAATACCCACCACCTGGCTCCCCCAACCTCCCACCCCCTGTCCCTTCAAAGCCCTCAGGTTGTTTTTCAGAGTCCATAGTCTTTCATGCTTCATCTCCCCCCCAATTTCCCTCAACTCCCTTCTCCTCTCCATCTCCCCATGTCCTCGAGTTATTTGTTATGCTCTGCAAATAAGTGAAACCATATGATAATTGACTCTCTCTGCTTGACTTATTTCACTCAGCATAATCTCTTCAAGTCCCGTCCATGTTGCTACAAAAGTTGGGTATTCATCCTTTCTGATAGAGGCATAATACTCCATAGTGTATATGGACCACATCTTCCTTATCCATTCGTCTGTTGAAGGACATCTTCGTTCTTTCCACAGTTTGGCGACCGTGGCCATTGCCGCTATAAACATTGGCGTACAGATGGCCCTTCTTTTCACCACAACTGTATCTTTGGGGTAAATAGAGGGGGAGTCCATTTGTTCTGACACTATATTAGAGGCCATCGTCATAAATTCCTTTCTTCTCTGCCATAACATGGAGATAACCAGGCACAGAAGATATCTTCAGAGAGAGGATATTTGGGGGTGCCCCTGAAAGAAGAGAGAGAAACACCAGTGTGTGGGACTCAGTGATAAAGGAGAGCTCTGAGCACTAGGGGAAGGGCTGCTATGGGCCGGGTCGGGTACTTCCATATTGCTCAGTGGCACAGGCTTTGTGGTGGCTTATAGGGAGTGGCCAGGCTTCCTCTTACCATTAGGTCCATCAAAAACCAAAATGGCATCCATAAAATACTTTCAACTCCCACCACGAAAAGGCAGTGAGACCCAGGCAGCCAAGGAGGCCCAAGATTCTCTGTACCAATGATTACATGGTGGGGGAAAATGGGACAGTCGTAATGAAACAGAGGGCAGCTAATTTCCCTGCTTTGGCAAGAAAGAGCTCCATCACAAGGTACCCCCATATTGGTTCCAAAAACAAGTGACAGTTCCAATGGATCCATTTTGCCAGTCTCTACACTGACGATTGTCCATGTCCAGGACACAAGCTCCAGTTGACATCCTGTCCCAGGGCTGGCCTGGTTCTGATGGGTGAGCACCAGTGTTGTGGGATCCCATACTGGAGGGGATGAAGTCTTTCTGGATGAACAACTAAGTCAGGGGAGCCTGGATTGGCAGGCTGAAGGGACACAGTAAAGCAGAGACCCAGAGCCCATGACAGCAATGTGCTCTCTGTGGGCTAATTTTAGCAGGTAAAGCTAAGGAGGACTGAGTATCTTTTGAGAACATCAATCACGTCAGTCAATCCCCCTAACAATTCCATGAGGAAGTTAGAAATGCTCTCCCTGTTTGATGAAAAAGGAAATGAAACTTTAAGAAACTGCCACTTTCCATGGTCCACATTGAGTTACAGGCAGGATTGGAACCCAGGGCTTGCGAGCATGTTGGGCCCAACCTCACAAGGTTGCATTTAGATGCTTCAGAAGATACTTCTCAACTTTGAGGTTACATGACCCTTTGTCACCAGGGAGAAA
>PISX010035839.1:0-12516 GCA_004024625.1 Mellivora capensis | reverse complement strand
ACCTCATTCATCTCTGCTCTAACCTTGATTATTTCCCTTCTTGTGCGTGGAGTTGGTTTAATTTGTTGTTGATTCTCCAGTTCTTTAAGGTGTAGAGACAGCTGTTGTATTCTGGATTTTTCAATTTTTTTGAGGGAGGCTTGGATGGCTATGTATTTCCCCCTGAGGACCGCCTTTGCTGTATCCCATAGGTTTTGGATCGACGTGTCTTCATTCTCATTGGTTTCCATGAATTGTTTAAGTTCTTCTTTGATCTCCTGGTTGATCCAAGCATTCTTAAGCAAGGTGGTCTTTAGCTTCCAGGTGTTTGAGTTCCTTACAAACTTTTCCTTGTGGTTGAGCTCCAGTTTCAAAGCATTGTGATCTGAGAATATGCAGGGAATAATCTCAATCCTTTGGTACCGGTTGAGTCCTGATTTGTGACCCAGTATGTGGTCTATTCTGGAAAAGGTTCCATGTGCACTTGAACTTCTGTTCTTGAACTTGAACTTGAACAGAAGTTCAAGTGCACATGGAACCAACAACTTCTGTTGTTTTAGGGTGGAATGTTCTGTATATATCTATGAGGTCCATCTGGTCCAATGTGTCATTCAATTCTTTTGTTTCTTTATTGATTTTCTGCATGGATGATCTGTCTATTACTGAGAGAGGCGAGTTAAGATCTCCAACTATCAATGTACTCATATCAATATGACTCTTTATCTTGATTAATAGTTTTCTTACGTAATTGGCTTCTCCCATATTGGGGGCATAGATATTTACAATTGTTAGATCATCTTGGTGGATAGTCCCTTTAAGAATGATGTAGTGTCCATCTGTATCTCTGACTACAGTCTTTAGTTTAAAATCTAATTTATCTGATATGAGAATCACTACCCTGGCCTTCTTTTGAGGCCCATTGGCATGAAAGATGTTTCTCCATCCCTTCACTTTCAATCTGGGTGTATCCTTAGGTTCGAAATGGGTCTCCTGTAGACAACATATGGATGGGTCCTGTCGTTTTATCCAATCTGCAGCCCTGTGTCGTTTTATGGGTGCATTTAGGCCATTCACATTGAGAGTGATTATCGATAGATACGTTTTTATTGCCATCGTGTTACCTTTGAAGTCTTTCTTTCTGTAGATTGTCTCTATATTTCTGTACAATGATATTCTTGGGGTTTTTTCTCTTTTATATAACCCCCCTTAATATTTCCTGCAATGTCGGCTTGGTGTTTGCAATCTCTTTTAAGCCTTCCCGGTCTTGGAAACCCTTTATCTCTCCATCCATTCTGAATGTCAGTCTTGCTGGATAAAGTATTCTTGGCTGCATGTTCTTCTCATTCAGTGCCCTGAATATATCTTGCCAGCCCCTTCTGGCTTGCCAGGTTGCTGTGGACAGGTCTGATGTTACTCTGATGGGCTTTCCTCTGTACGTAAGGAGCTTCTTTGTCCTAGCTGCCTTCAAGAGAGTTTCTCTAGAATTATAATTCCTCATTCTTACTATCAGGTGTCTCGAGGTGTTTCGAGAATCTAAAATCTTGGGGGGGGGGGGCATTCTGCCTCCAGTACATGAACGCTGTTTCCATTTGTGATATTTGGAAAATTTTCATGAAGAATGTGTTCGACAATATCTTCTAGACTTCTTTCTTTCCCTCCCCTTCAGGTATTCCAATAATTCTGACATTGGAACGTTTCATGGCATCATTTATTTCCCTGATTCTGTTTTCGTGGCTTCTAAGCTGTTTGTTCCAGGCTTCCTCCTGATCCTTTCTCTCTATCTGTTTGTCCTCCAGATCACTCATTCTATCTTCTGTCTCAGTTACCCTAGCATTTAGAGAATTTAGATTAGATTGGAACTCATTGAGAGTCTTGTGAACATCATCCCTGGTGGCTTTCAGTTCTGCGCTAATATTGTGAACATCATCCCTGGCGGCTTTCAGTTCTGCCCTAATCAATTCCGTTTGGTCATCCATGGCTTTCTCCAACCTCGCTATTGCCTGGATAATTGTTAGCCTGAATTCCCTTTCTGACATAATGTCTGTCAGTAGCCATTAGCTCTGTTGCAGAGGGCCCATCCTCTGAATTTTTCTTCTGCTGGGCATTCCTCCTCCTAGTCAGTTTGGTGAGAGATGGCTGAATGGTTGTAGCTGGATTTATCGACCTTGGTGCAGTGAAGGTGCACCCTGGAATGCTTCTGAGCAACCAAGAGTCCCCACCCAAATGAAAGAAAAAAAGAAAGTGAGAAAGCAAAAAAAGAGAGAAAGAGAGAAAGAGAGAGAGAGAGAGAGACAGGTAAATGAAAGAAGGATAAAAGAGAAGGCTCAGCCTAAATGGGCCCCAAGGTAAGGTTTGTGAAGTATGCAAACAAAAACAGACAAACAAAAAAGACTGATAAAAGCATATGACAAGAGAAGAAAAAAAAAATGTACATATATATGTAGAAGCAAAACAAAGAAACAAACAGACGAACAAAAAAAAAGAACCTCATCAAAAAGAACCCTAAGTATAAAATTTATATACTACCAGGACAAACACAAGTATACAAAAATACTGGTACGAGAAAAAGATGGGAGAGTGGTTGTAAATTCTCAGTGTGGGCGAGGAAGGTTATTTTGCTTCTTCCTGGATGTATCTTGATATCTTTTTTGAAGGATACAACTTTCCTAAGATAACGGGATTAAAAATTGGTTTACCTATAGGGGTAGCATTGATTGGGGAAAGGGGATTACCTTGAAGTTTAACTCTATATGAATATTAGCAAATAAAAGTAAAGAAAAGAATGATCTAAACTAAACTCAAGTGAAATTTAAAAAAAAAATTTAAAAAATAGAAAAGCAAAAGAAAAACATGGGTATATGTATCAAAAAGTTCAGGTTAAAAGGTTATTATGGAATTTGATGTACTGGACATCTCACTGTGATGGTAAATAGGCTAAAAAAAATGTATATAGGGCGCCTGGGTGGCTCAGTGGGTTAAGCCCCTGCATTCAGCTCAGGTCATGATCTCAGGGTCCTGGGATCGAGTCCCGCATCGGGCTCTCTGCTCAGCAGGGAGCCTGCTTCCTCCTCTCTCTCTGCCTACTTGGGTTCTCTCTCTGTCAAATAAATAAATAAAATCTTTTAAAAAAAAATCTATATATAAAAAAACAAAAAAGATTAAAAATTTTTAAAAAATGAACCAGAATAGTGGGGACAAATTAAAAATTAAACATTGTACCTATGAAGTAGTACTGATTGTTGTCTTCTGGGCGGGTTGGCTTTCTGGGGGAGGGGCCTGCCCCGTGGGTTTTCAGGCGGTGTTTCTTGAGTTAAGTCCTCCCGCCCCCCTCCAGGGGGTGGGCTCTGAGGAATTCGGCCCCTCAGGCTTTTGTTCTCTGGAGGGTTTTATGTCTGCTCATTTGTTTTCTCTCCCCTCGGCAGCTCCGGATGGTTCTTGGAGGTCTAGAGGAAAGCAAACTGCACCCAGACCTCCCTCCCAGAGAGAAGCCCCAGTCTGCTCCCCTCTGGGTGCTGCAGAGCAGGTTCCCAGCCGCGATCTCTGGGGACACCTGTGTGTCCTGCTTGTACTCAAAACCACAAGCGGCAGCTGTCTGGGCAGCTCCAGACCGCCAGAGAGGTTCCAAGCAGCGATCGCACACTGAGATTTTCCCGCTGGGAAGCGCTCAGACTTTCCAGGTGTGGGAGCGCCCCAGCTGGCGCCGCACCCCACCCCCCCCACCCCCGCGCGCCTCTCTCGGGGAGGGGGTGGAGCGCGTCTCAGGCTCTGCTAGCTCGGCGCGGTGCACGTGTGGGGACTGCAAAAGTCTGTTTCTGCTCCATGTGGGTCCCAGTCCCTGCCACATGCCCTTAGGAGGTCTCCTCACGGCTCAGGGACCAAGACCTGGTTTCTCCGCTGCACTCTCTCTGGCTCAGCGCCAGGGGTGTCTGTCCTCCGTGGGGGACTTAAGCCCCTGTCGCTAACAGTTCCAATTCCCACAATTTTCCCCTGCGATCCTTTGCTCTTTTTGAGTGCTTTCTACCAGACTCCAAGTTAATGCTGGTCCCCAGTCGTAGGGCACTCTCGTATTGGGGTATTACTTCCCAATGCGTCTCCTCTGGTGGCTCCCTCCCCCTTTTGTTTCTCTCCCGATCCCAGTCCGGTGTTCCCGCTCCGCTTTACCTGCCCACTGGCGTCTTCTGCCCCCGTAGAGATCCTGACGTGTAGAATTCTGATCTCAGTCTGATTTCATGAGTGATCGGAGTTCCTTGGTAGGTAATCAGCTCACTTTAGGGGACAAGTTGAACCAGTGCCTCCTCCTAGTTCCCCGCCATCTTGTTTCCCCCTAAAGAGCTAGTTTCTTGTGCAGCCAAGTTCGTGACAGAGTGGAGGTTTCTGGATTCTCAGTCCAACAGATCTTCCATTAATGCATTCTGCCATTAATGTCAACATACAGAAAAAAAGATCTACGGTATGGAATAATTACATAAATTCTTTTAAAAAAAGAATGAGGGTAGATAGTTGATTCTCCATTAAAAAGTAATTTTTCATTATCTAATTAGATATCTGCTCTTCATATTATTATACTTGCCAATTCCAACTTTTTAGCAAATTTTATATTCAAGTAAAATCAATGTCTACACGGATTTTTTTTCTTTCCTCCCTTCCTTCCTTCCTTCTTCTCCTTCCTTCTTTTCTTTTTCCTTTCTCTTTTTTAAATTTCATGTATTTATTTGAGATAGAGAGAGAATACAAGAGAGAGAGCACAGCAGTGGGGAGAGGGAGAGGGAGAGGGAGAGAAATCCCCAAGGAGACTCCCCACTGAGTGCTCCACCAGACACGGGGCTCAATCCCAGGACCCCGAGATCATGACCTGAGCCAAAGCAGACACTTAACCAACTAAGCCACCCAGGCCCCACCCCCTACCTTTATTTTTAAGGTTATGGATGTTTTCTACCTTAGCAGTTTCCTTTATCAACAGGAAATAAGGTGGTATGAAGAACTGGCTGGTATATACAGACTTTGTGGGAAAAAAGATCCCATAAATACATATTCTTCTTTGTCTTTTGTATTCAAGTTTTCACCTCAAACGGTAATATCTCTGTGTATCAGTGGAAGTGACAAGGTCAGATGTGGATCAGCAGTAAGTGCACAGTGACTACACAGACCCTGCTTGTCACCAGTACTGTGTTAGTTGCAGATTTAAGTGAGAGTCTTCAGCATCGACCACCTCCCGTTATCCCTGTTAAAACCTAAAGGATGTATTTTTTACTTATTCCTCTTCTTCATCTCTCAGAATTAACTGGTCATGACGTCTTACTCATTTTCTCATGAATAATTTTCAAAATTTTCCTTCTTTTCCCTCACTCTATTCCTATCGTTTCCTACTATCTACCACCTAGATGATGGCAATATACTTTTTTTTCAGTGTTCCAAGATGTATTGTTTATGCACCACACTCAGTGCTCCATGCAATCTGTGCCCTCCTTAATACCCACCACCAGGCTCACCCATCCCCTTACCCCATCCCCTCCAGAACCCCTCAGTTTGTTTCTCTCATGGTTCATCTCCCCCTCTGATTTCCCCCAACTCCCTTCTCCTCTCCATCTCCCCATGTCCTCCATGTTATTCCTCATGCTCCACAAGTAAGTGAACCATATAACTGACTCTCTCTGCTTGACTTATTTCACTCAGCACAATCCCCTCCAGTCCCATCCGTGTTGATACAAAAGTTGGGGATTCATCCTTCCTGATGGAGGCATAATACTCCATTGTATATATGGACCATATCTTCTTTATCCATTTGTCTGTTGAAGGGCATCTTGGCTCTTTCCACAGTTTGGTAATTGTGGCCATTGCTGCTATGAACAGTGGGGTATGTAAGGCCCTTCTTTTCACTACACCTGTCACCTGTAGCTTTGGGGTAAATACCCAGTAGTGCAATTGCAGGGTCATAGGGTAGCTCTATTTTTAATTTCTTAAGGAATCTCCATACTGTTTTGCAAAGTGGCTGCACCAACTTGCGTTCCCACCAACAGTCTAAGAGGGTTCCCCTTTTTCCACATCCTCCCCAACACATGTTGTTTCCTGTCCTGTCAATTTTGGCCATTCTAACTGGGGTAAGGTGGTATCTCAATGTGGTTTTGATTTGAATCTCCCTGATGGCTAATGATTACAAACAGACAATCCTAAAATTTGGCAGAAAAGACCTCAAATCGCTAAGGAAATGTTGAAAAAGAAAAACAAAGCTGGGGGCATCACGATGCCTGATTTCAAGCTTTACAACAAATCTGTGATCACCAAGACAGCATGGTACTGGCACAAAAACATACACATAGACCAGTAGAACAGAGTAGCTGGTCCAGATATGGACCCTCAACTCTAGGGTCAAATAATCTTCGACAAAGCAGGAAAAAATATCCAATGGAAAAAAGACATTCTCTTCAATAAACAGTGCTGGGAAAATTGGACAGCTACGTATAGAAGAATGAAACACAACCATTCTCTTACACCATACACAAAGATAAACTCAAAATGGATGAAAGATCTCAATGTGAGGCAGGAATCTATCAAAATCCTAGAGAAGAACACAGGCAATAACCTCTTTGACATTAGCCACAGCAACTCCTTTTAAGACAAGTCTCCTCAGGGCGCCTGGGTGGCTCAATGGGTTAAAGCCTCTGCCTTCGACTCAGGTCATGATCTCAGGATCCTGGGATGGACCCCCACATCGGGCTCTCCGCTCAGCAGGGAGCCTGCTTCCCCCTCTCTCTCTGTCTGCCTCTCTACCTACTTGTGATTTCTCTCTCTGTGTCAAAAAATAAAATAAAATCTTAAAAAAAAAAAAAAGACACATCTCCAAAGGCAAAGGAAACAAAAGCGAAAATGAACTTTGGGACTTCATCAAGATAAAAAGCTCCTGCACAGCAAAGGAAACAGTCAACAAAACAAAGAGGCAACCCACAGAATAAGAGAAGATATTCTCAAATGACACTATAGACAAAGGGCTGATATCCAAGATCTATAAAGAACTCCTCAAACTCAACACCCAAAAAACAGACAATCGTGTCAAAAAATGGGCAGAAGACATGAACAGACACTTTTCCAAAGAAGACATACTAACGGCAATATATTTTTTAATTGGTCTTTTTGGCCCTACAGCCCCAACTCCATGCTACTACTGAGATGAATTACTTTGACAGTACTTAAGAGTATGTCCAAGCTCCTTACTCTCTCATACACAGTCCTCTGGGATCCTACTTTTCCAGTGTCTGCCTTTCCATTATACTCCTCACCCCATTCTCATGGGAACCAAGCTCACCTCTGACTTGTACCAACCTTCACTCAATTGACCTTCCACTGACTGTCATTTCGTTAAATCCATAATGTTTTATCCAACTTCCTTCTGGCATCACTTCTTCCAAAAAGCCCTCACTGGCTTCCCAATTTGGATTTAAATAAGCTATCTTCTGAACTGTTAGACAATGTTAACCATTACTCTAATGACACAGAGCCACTATATTCAAATTATCTATTTATATGTCTGCTTCTTTTCCAAATTTACAGTCTCCTTTCTTACAGGGAAAAAGTCTTCTTAAACACAGTACATACCCACTTAAGAAGTATCTAATTCTTGGGGCACCTGGGTGGCTCAGTGGGTTGAAGCTTCTGCTTTCGGCTCAGGTCATGATCCCAGGGTCCTGGGATCGAGCCCCACATCGGGCTCTCTGCTCCTCGGAGAGCCTGCTTCCTCCTCTCTCTCCCTGCCTGCCTCCCTTGCCTGCTTGTGATCTCTGTCTGTCAAATAAATAAATAAAATCTTTAAAAAAAAAAGTATCTAATTCTTTACTCAGTTAAGTAATTAATGAGATGTCCTAAAAAAAAAAAAATGACCTGCAATGAAGATTTTTTGAGAGAAAAGATTCGAGGCAGACAGGAAAATAGCAAGAAAGATTCCACAATGGCAGCAGGACTTGAAATGAACATCATAAAATGTGTGAAATCCAATAAGCAGTGTCCCATGAAAGGAGATATCAGAAAAAGATGTCAAACACAAAGCTGAGAGACTCGTCAGGAAACATGATGCAGTCCAGCTTAGCAAAAATGAAGCACATGGTTGGTGTAACACAACGGTGGAAGTTAAGGCTAGAACAAAAGGAAGAAGGATTTTTACTGGCAAACAAGAGATACTGACTTATATTCAATAAAAATAGTAAGAGCTATCATTTATTCAACTTGTCCTGTGTGCTACACACTATTCTCACCTCTTTAAACGTGCTCATAAGTAATCCAGGGGTAGGACTGTATCTATTTTATAGACAAGGAACCTGAGCTTATAGAAGTCAAGCAATTTATCCAAATCACACAACTAGTTAGTATAAAACCGGGATTTAAGACTGGGGAGGTCTGGATGGAACACTCACACTTCAAAATTCTAAGAATTTTAAGTCAAGGAAAGAGAAACACAATCCTGAGACTGGTTTATTTGGGGCCAACTCAAGCCCCTGTGCAAGTTCTCACTGTCTGTTGGGCTGGCTGGTTGAAACTGAGATTCAGTCATGGCCCAG
Source organism: Mellivora capensis (assembly GCA_004024625.1). Taxonomy (NCBI): domain Eukaryota; kingdom Metazoa; phylum Chordata; class Mammalia; order Carnivora; family Mustelidae; genus Mellivora; species Mellivora capensis. The sequence continues at coordinate 3,991 of PISX010035839.1, read as the reverse complement.
GATGAATGACACCAGGAAATATGTTGGTGAAGTAAAGTCTCAGCATTCTTGAGAAGTGCTATTACCTCTATAGAAGAGAAGGCTGCGTGAACAAACAACTCAAATTCTCACCACCTCTACTCTTACTGTAGTGCCTCATCTCCCTCTCAGAGTCTTCTGAGATGTTCTCTACCAGTTGGTTGAAGAAGGAAACATCTGGCCTTGGCAGGCAAACACTTGATATGTTGGAACCGTGCCCACGTGGACGGATAGGGCATCCCGGTGCCCTCAGAGAAGCCCTGAGGGACAGAAAGTAGGGAAGGTTGATCTTGGGCCGCTGTCCTTCAGGATGTGAGCTATGCTTCTAGCCATGTCCAGTGTGAGAAGTTACATCTCCCGAAGCCACACTACCCAGGCCTGGGAGCCAAGGAGTGTCAGTGGCATCCCTCCTTATCTACCTACTGCCTCTCTCATAGTATTGTTGCTTCTTATCCCTGAAACTTCAGTGTCTTTATTTTTTTTTAAGGTTTTACTTATTTGACAGACAGAGATCACAAGTAGGCAGAGAGGCAGGCAGAGAGAGAGAGGGAGGAGGAAGCAGGCTCCCTGCGGAGCAGAGAGCCCGATGCGGGGCTCGATCCCAGGACCCTGAGAGCATGACCTGAGCCGAAGGCAGAGGCCTTAACCCACTGAGCCACCCAGGCGCCCCCAGTGTCTTGATTTTTTTTAGAGATTTTAGCACTATACAATAAACTGATCATTTCACCAAGACCAATGATCCCCTTGTGCAAGTGAATAACAGAACACCTTGGGCATTTGTTCAGCACATGGCTGTCCAGTTAGAAACAAGTTCCAGTTTTCCATATGTATGTATCTGATGATATATATACACGTATCATTCTGCTCACACTCCATTTGCTAGGACTTAATCACGTGGCTATATATAGAGTATTTATAGTCTCACAAATGGAACATGAGCAGAATGACATGTGCAACTTCCAGATCAAAACCTTTAAAAAGGAAAATTCTGAGCTTTGCTTCCTTTTTCCCCATATTTGCATGGGCTCGAATTCACGGCAGTAGGGCAGGTGAGTCCGTTGTGACCATGCAGACAAGACCCTAAGATATTACAAAACCACCAGCCAGAACCAGATTGATGGGACCCCTGGATAACCTTATTAAACAGAGATACTACTGTGTTCTAAACTCCCTGCCAGCTCTGGACTCATGAGAGAGAGGACTACTATCTTGTCTGAGCCGCTCTGGACTGGGGTCTCTCCTGTACGGCAAGGTAGCCTGCACCGGAAGCTAAAACAGTAGCCAAGGCAGGAAGACCCTCAGCCAAGAAAAAGAAGAGGGGAGCACTGCAGTAGCAGACAAGATCTGGTCATTCCAGGGTCCGCATGTCACTGAACCAGTAGAGGGAAAGCGGAGTGACTGTGGTGACTCGGTCTACTTGGGTGATTAACACAAGTTAGGGGGAAGTGGGGGCCCTGTTCTACCGTAAAGGCAGGAAAGAGCATGTCAGGAAAACCACAATCCTCAGGCTCGCCTCCCAATCCTGACCATGAAGAGGTAAGCTGCCCACGGAGAACAGCCCCTGGCTTGCTTACGTGCCATCTGAGGGGAACGAAGTACGGAGCGAGCGGCATGATGGTTCATTTTATGTGTCCATGTGGTTGGGCCACAGGGTGCCCAGATACTGGGTGACCCATTACTCTGGGTATGACTGGGAGGGCTCTCGCACGAGGTTATCATCTGACCTGCGAGACGAGTCAAGCACGTTGCCCTCTCGCCTGCCCTCTCCCCTGCGGGTGTTCTCTTCCACCAGCTGGGTCTGAATGGAACGGAGTAGCTGCCTCTTGTATTAGAAGGCGGATCTCCTCCTGCCTGTTGAGCGGAGACACGGGTATTTTCCAGATGTCCACCTCGCACTGAAACATGTATCTTCTGGGGTCTTGCAGCTGTAGGCTTCAAGGCCGGAATTTACACCCTTGGCGCTCTTGGTTCACAGGCCTTCAGACTCAGACTAGAACCGCGAACCTTCCCTCCCGGGTTTCCAGCTTCGGAACTGCAGATCTTGGACTTCTCGGTCTCCCTCATCATGTGAGCAAACTCCCTGTGACAAGCTCTCCACAGAGAGAGGGACAGAGAGAGGAGACAGAGGATGACAGGCCCTGATCCTATCGGTCTGGCTTCACCGGAGAACCTGGCTAATATAGGCGGGGAACAGGAAGGTAGGAAGACTCCCTGTGTCCTCACGAGACTTGAGAAAAAACAGGGCTGTAGAAACCACCAGCAATTTTTTTTTAAGATCTTATTTATTTATTTGACAGACAGAGATCACAAGTAGGCAGAGAGGCAGGCAGAGAGAAGAGGGGAAGCAAGCTCCCTGCTGAGCAGAGAGCCCGATGCGGGGCTCAATCCTAGGACCCTGGGATCACGACCTGAGCCGAAAGCAGAGGCTTTAACCCACTGAGCCACCCAGGCGCCCCTACCAACAATTTCTTAATTGTTGTTAAGTATATCGGAGAATACACTGAAGAAGCGGTGGTGGTACATTCTGGATTCGGCAGACAGATGTCCAACTCAGGCACCTTCTTGGCAGTGACGGAAACGGCCACTTCCTCAGACGGCCGCTTCGATGCCGTGTCATTCACGGTCGCTGGCCCCTGAAAACTTGTTTTCAGGCTGCCATGAAAGCTCTGCGTCTCTTAGATTTAGTTCTACTTTAATTTTTTTTAATTTATTTATTTGTCAGAGAGAGAGGGAGAGAGAGAGAGAGCGAGCACAGGCAGACAGAGTGGCAGGCAGAGGCAGAGGGAGAAGCAGGCTCCCTGCCGAGCAAGGAGCCCGATGTGGGACTCGATCCCAGGACGCTGGGATCATGACCTGAGCCGAAGGCAGCTGCTTAACCAACTGAGCCACCCAGGCATCCCTTAGTTCTACTTTTAAATGACCCAATTGGTTTGGCACTCAGGGGTACGTAACAAGCAAATTTCTTTATAATAGTACCATAATTTTTTTTCTTACCATCACTCCATTTTGGATAATTTACTTGACTACATACCCAATATAACTAAGAAATCTTTAATGTTAAAATTTCTGTAAGTCCAAAGTGTGGGGATAAAGAATTCAGGACAGAGATCAGGACTAGTGATTAAAAAAAAAAAGAGAGAGAGAAGAAATGATTAAAGTTAGGAGAGTGTTTGTAAACACCAGAGAAGGCTACAGAAACAGGAGAGAAAGCCCCGGGGTGGAATTTTTGGAGTAACAGAAGGGAAAAATTAATAGTAACAAACAGTGAGGAATAGAGGACTATCAAAGTTGTGTCAAAAAACAAAACAAACAGGGTGACTGATTTCTGCAAAAAGGATGAAGGGCACAAGTGTTAAATATTGCCAGCTTATTAAGGAGGATGAAAAGGGACTAAAAAGGGACTCTCCTTTGTGTCACTGTGTCACAAGTGACCTAGAAGAATGAGAATCAGTTACCACGGAGTTAAGGCAGAAGAAGATCATTGAGGGCTAAAGAAGCAAGGGTAGGGGCGCCTGGGTTGTTCAGTCACTTAAGCATCCGCCTTTTGCTCAAGCCGTGATCCCAGGGTCCTGGGATCGAGTCCTGCGTCGGGCTCTCTGCTCAGAGGGGAGCCTGCTTCTCCCTCTCCCTCTCCCCCACCCTGCTCCTGTTTGTGCTCATGCTCTCTCTCTCTCTCTCTCAAATAAATAAATAAATCTTGAAGAAAGGAAAAAAAAAAAAAGGAACAGAGGGTAGAGCAGACAATGAAGTACTGAGGTGGCGAAATGTTCCTGTTTGAAAAGTGTTACTTAAAAGGTGCCTCACGGGGCGCCTGGGTGGCTCAGTGGGTTAAAGCCTCTGCTTTCGGCTCAGGTCATGATCCCAAGGTCCTGGGATCGAGCCCCACATCGGGCTCTCTGCTCGGCAGGGAGCCTGCTTCTCCCTCTCTCTCTGCCTGCCTCTCTGCCTACTTGTGATCTCTCTCTCTCTCTCT